>JAEIFU010001004.1:0-86138 GCA_018904235.1 Lordiphosa stackelbergi
TGGATCATGTCATATATTTACGGCGCAATTTTGGGTCAAATGACCACCACGGGTGACTCGGCAGTCGCCCATTCGATCCACCCAATGTTTGTTGAACATTTTCAATTGTTTCGCTTGCACCAATGTCAGCAATAGCTTAACTCGAATGTCGTTCTTCAACTAGTCAATTGTTTCAAGATTATGTCATAACGTCTGGCCATGACCGCCTGTTCCGGTCGGTGTCAGATCACAGCTTCTTGACGGCCAACTCACTTCTTCATATTTGCTAATTATTCGTTTTTCGTAGATGGGGCGCGCGGATTTTGGCGTGCGTTGTGGCACGTAGCGCCATCTTGTTGCAACCAAATATCTTTCAAGTCATCCGCTTCCGATCCATAATTTGAGTTTTCCGAACCATTTTTTTGATAAATGATTTTTCGAATTTCGCAAAGTTTGAGTCGACGCTCACCACTTTGGAAATATTCAACTTTCTCTTTAAGTGAATAGCGACCCATTTCGTAAATGTCAAAGTTTTCCTAAAAAAATTAGTCGCTTTCCGAATGACATTTGACGTTTTTAAAGTCAAATTATAAATAGTTAAAATTCCAAACACTAGATGGACCACCTTGTACTTTATGGGGTCGGAAATGTTTTCTTCTCCCTGTTACATACATTTGCGCAACTTCATGATCCCCTTTCACCCATTTTCAATGGGTACAAGGTATAAAAATGTAGTAATTTTATTGGAAATCCTCTTGGAAATTGTTGATCAGAAATCAAAAAATCTTCGATTCAAATCAACTGGGCGTATTTTGAATGAGATGGGTTACCGATCTGAGAAACACAGTTCTGATTCTTTGCCGCCAAATTTTAGTAATCCCTTACTAGTCATAAAAACTGTTGCGTCATTATTGTGTTTTGAAGACCCTGTTGTAATTCTTATTTATTGTCCTTCAACATTAGCCAAAATAAACTTTAATGTACCAGGTAGAAATTTAAGATCCTTCCTACAATTTTCCCACCAAATTTTTTGAACTCCCTTTATACTAAATTTTTTTATTTTTTTGTTTTTATTTTTAGGTGATTTCTCATCTTCTACATGACAAACAACTGAGAGCAATGTATATACTTATACAGCACAGTAGATATCTCCTGAAATTGTGAGCTTATTGACACATATCAGTTATTTGGAAGATATTTTAGCATACACCAATCATCTAACAAAAATCATCAATCAAAAAAAAAAGTGTTAGTCTGCTGGTGAACGAGTTTGATAAATTTTTAGCAACAAAGTTATCGATATATTTTTGCTGGCGGAAGGTTGAATTTTGACAACTAACAGCTTAAAATAATTAAGAACTGACTACTAAATATTTAGGACTCGTCACTAGCACCAACTGTTCCCGAATTCCCCCTTGAATTTTCCTTAAGACTTTGTTAGTCATTTAATGTTTTGTTGTAAGCCCGGCCCCGGTGAGAATGTGCACATAACATCGAATACCCGATGGCCAAATCCACAAAGTGGCAATGGCCAAGAGCACTGGGCAAATAAGGACAATTCGTTCCCGTCCCGCCACGATCCCGACCACGGCTGTCCCGTCCCGATCCCGACCAACAAATTTTAATTAATATCGTCTGCGCGTCTCCTAGGGTCCCGCTGGAATCCCTCGGGACGTCAAAAAATAATCCATAAATTTGTTCATTCCCATATTATTTTTTGTACTGTTCTAGCTAGCAGTGGGGCCAAAAGATTTTGTGTTTCCTTAAATACTTAGAGCTGGGCAATGGCAAAAAGATGAAGTAATGTCTCCTACTGTTGTTCTAAAAATTGCTGTGAGCGACTCCCAAACCCGATGCATGCCTGCTAATAAGGCAGTGACCCTTTATGGCCCAGACCAGGAAGTAAGATTTTTCCCTTTCTGGTTAAACGAGGACCACGTGACCCTAGCTACCAGGCGCCGAGTTTCATTCCTTGTGATTATCTTGCATAAGGATATGGGCATCCCTAACCAACTCTTCTCCTGGAGGAGCTGCATGGTATTGCATTGACAAACTGTTGTGAGGGTGTCCATGTACCCAGATGAGGAGATGGTTACTAGTTCACTTTTGGCAGTCGTTGCGATCGGTCGTGTCTCTCTGACAAAACCCAGCTTAGCAAAAACAAGCACAAAGAGGACAACCAAAAACTCAACCAAGCTCGCGTCTATTAATAGAACTTCTTATCTCTTCATCTGCGTAAACACTGTGCATTTGCATCAGTTACAAGCAAATTTGGAAAACAAATTTGGCAACATGCCAGACCCTCCAGACATCTGGAGGAAACACCCTCCCCCCGGTGATGGGAAATTTTTGGTAATCACCAGAACTGATGACGGATCTTTTGCTAGCTTTTCACCATTCGTAATCAAAAAAACAATTGACTACACCTGCGGAGGCGAAGTTTTCTTCTGTAAGAAGACGCGTGATGGAAAACTCCTGATAAAAACAAAAACTCAAAGCCAAACGGACAAACTGATGAAATTAAATATTATGCCAATTAACACTCCAGTTGCGGTCTCTGAACATAAAGCATTGAACTTCACTAAAGGAGTTATATATTCAAATGAATTGCGCGGAATCTCAGAAAGCGAAATTTTGGAAAATCTGAAAGAACATAATGTTTACGAAATTAAAAAAATTATGAAAATGCAAAACGGCACATTGAGTGAAACCGGACTTATCATTGTCACCTACGCCCTACTCGAGCTTCCAGAATACCTTTACTTAGGCTACGAGAAGGTTAGGGTTCGCCCCTACATCCCACTCCCATTGCGCTGCAACAAGTGCCTACGCATGGGCCACATTGCACTGCTGTGCAAGAACGACGAAATATGCAACAACTGTAGTCAAAATAAACATATCAACGCTGAAAACGGAGAAACATGCGAACGCGATCCATGCTGCATCAACTGTCGTGAGAAGAATCAGATATGCCACAACCACCAAGCAAAAGATCGAAAATGCCCAATCTTTAGATCATACCAAGAAGTTCAAGCAATCAAAATTATGGAAAAAGTCGACAACCGAACTGCCTGGTCAATCTACAGGACCAGACACCATCATGATGGATCACTGTACTCTACAGTAGCCAAATCGAACCAAGAACAGCCACCACAATCACAGCCAACCACAGCAACAGCACAGTACACACCATCAAAAACAAGCCCAGCCACTTCAACACCAGTTGAAGGAATTCAACGTAAAGTCATCACATATGAAGACGAAGATGACATGTCAATCAGTACTGATGAGAGTACTTTATCTAAAACCAAATCAACACCAAAGACGCAGATATTTCCCAAAAATATGTCAAACCGAACCAAGCGTACCCTCCGTAAGAACAATACTAAAAATAAGAACTCTATCCCAACACCAACTAAACTTAAATCAATTCTAAATTCTAAAAATATGCCAGATATAGAGGCAAACATAGATAAGATATAAAAAATTACCATAATCAATTTCAGTTGTGTCTCTTCCCGGCTGACAGGGGACTGAGCATATAAAATGCCCACGCCTTTGTCAGTCGGGAGGAGACACGACTGAAATACATACAAAAAATATACTCACTGTATATAACATTCACTGTAGATATATTACACACACCATAAACTAACTGTATAACTAACCCTTAAGTACTAAAAATGACTCTTAAAATTATCCAGTGGAATATGAAAGGCTATACCAACAACTACAGTGAATTGCAAGTCTTAATTAAAAAACAATATCCCCAAATTATTACACTTCAAGAAATGCACATCTCCACAAACACAGTTCTTCCAATTCCAATTAACTACTCCTTATATTATACAATATCAGCATCAACGTATGGTGGTACTGGTATTCTAGTTCACAATTCTGTGCAACATAGAGAAATAATTTTAAACAACGATTTCGAAGCAGTATGTATCCAAGTTCAATCAAAGATGAAACTAAACATAATATCAGCGTATATTGCCCCTGACAAAAGTTTCACGGAATCCAACCTTCAATCAGTCCTACTCATGCATAACAGAACTATAGTTACCGGAGACTTTAATAGCTGGCATACAAGTTGGGGGTCTCCCAAGAATAATAGACGAGGCAACACATTGGACAAATTTTTAGTTAAGTCGAATTACATACTCCTTAATGACGGCAGTCCCACACACCTTTCAACACATAGCTCCATGACACACATTGATTTGACATTCTGTTCCCCAGATCTTGCTATTACGGCAAACTGGAAAACGGAAGACAGCACATACGGAAGCGACCATCTACCTATAATAACCACAGTATTTACCACTAGCCAAAACCAAAAAAGTTCACCGTTCTTTTTAACTAAATTAGCCAACTGGGAAAAGTTTTCTGAACATTCAACCAAATATTGCGCACTCATTCCAAAGAGTAATAATATAAACAAAGAAGCAGCAAATATAACAAGAATCGTACTGAAAAGCGCTAACCAAACAATTCCACAGACGGTCCCAAAAAAACCCACCCGTGTCCCATGGTGGAATAAAGAATTAGAACTACTTAAA
Organism: Lordiphosa stackelbergi; assembly: GCA_018904235.1. Lineage (NCBI taxonomy): Eukaryota > Metazoa > Arthropoda > Insecta > Diptera > Drosophilidae > Lordiphosa > Lordiphosa stackelbergi. The sequence continues at coordinate 4,542 of JAEIFU010001004.1, forward strand.
AGAAACAAAAATAAAGCATGGAATAAACTTAATAAACGAATAACTAGTGAAAATATTATAAATTATAAAAAACAAAACGCTTTATTCAGGAGAACACTAAAATTGTCAAAATCACTAGCTGTTCAACAATTCACAGCGGAAATTAGTCCTTACACTCCCATTGAGCAAGTATGGAAAAACATTAGAACTTTCTGCGGACTGCACAAACCCAAAAATATTCATTGCATTCAAGACCCAACAACATCTTCTTTCACAAACGACAAATTAGAAATAGCAGAAGTTTTTTGCAGTAACTGGTCCACAAAAGCGAATGATGACAATTTCACTAATGTTTTCGTTCAAAACAAAAATAGGGTTATTAGAAATTCAATTTTTCACACCCCTTGTCAAAAAGCTCTAGAAATAGAAAGGGATATTAAATACCTAGAATTCGCATCTGCACTTTCATCTCTCAAAGGTAATACTCCAGGAATCGACCGTATAACTTACTCCATGATAAAGAACCTTAGCCGGCAAGCGCACCTTAGAACAATAGAATATTATAACTCCATTCTCAACAATTTCATTCCACAATCCTACAAAACAAGCATAATAGTTCCAATACACAAATCTAAGTCTGACAAAACACAAATAGACTCCTACAGACCAATTTCTCTCAACCCCTGCTTCTCCAAGATCCTTGACAAAATTATCGCAAAGAGACTGTGGTGGTTTGCAACCACTAGCAAACTACTCAACAATCAGCAAACAGGATTTAGAAAAGGCAAGTCTATTATAGATAATCTACTATATGTAGATCACCTAATTAATAGAACCTTAGCCAGCAAAAACCACACCTCAATCGTATCACTCGACTTTGCTAAAGCTTTTGACAAGATTGGTATACATCCAATAATCGACCAGCTATATTCATGGAAAGTCGGGCCCAAAATAATAACATATGTGAAAAACTTTATGCTAAATAGGAAAATTAAAGTACGAGTCGAAAACCAAATGTCAAACACGCAGAATCTTCAAAATGGTATACCCCAGGGGTCTCCATTGTCCGTTATCCTTTTTATCATTGCATTCAACAAGCTCACAACCATTATTTCGCTACACAAAGAATTGTCGATTTGCGCCTATGCAGATGACTATAATATACTTATTAAAATGAAAAAAGAAAAAAACGTTACACTATCACTTGATCATGTTTTTAATGACATACACGAATGGTGTATGTATTCAGGAGCAGTATTATCTACTTCTAAATGCAGACATATTCATGTTTGCAAAAAACATAATTGCAGGTGCACTGTTTCTACTGGAAACATAGACATTGAAGACACAAAAACATTGAAAATTTTAGGCGTTACAATAAAAGCGAACTATAAGTGGAACCACCACATAGATAACCTAACCGCCTCTCTATCGAAAACACTAAACATAATTAAATGCTTAGCAAGCCCAAAACTCCATTGTAGCACCGTAACATTAGTCTCAGTCGTTAAATCCCTCCTATTATCAAAAATAGAATTTGCTCTTCCAATTTATGGTTACGCAGCTGACAGTTCTCTAAAAAAACTTAACAGAATCATACATGCTGGAGCTAGAAATGCTCTTGGTGCATACCGAACGACGCCAATTAAAAACATCTTATATGAATCTGGAATTAGTTCAATACTCGACACTAGAGACCAAAGAACTGCATACCTCGTCAAAACACTATCACACTCTCAAGACTCACCAATAGCCAATATTGTTAAAAAATACAAACCCCCTCGTCAAGCAAAGAAAAAATCCGCAATAGACCGAATAATTAACCTAAATAAAAGCCTAAGTATTAATATTACACCAAAAAAACAAACTGCTGAAAACCAGCCGCCATGGGCGTTTAAAACAAATACCACGAACACTTCTCTAAGAAAATTCAATAAGTCCCAAACACCATCCACAGTATTCATCAAAGAATTTCTACATATTAAAAATGACAACAAGGACTACACATGTATCTATACAGATGGATCAAAAGACAACTCTACAACTACATACGCAATCACAACAGAAAACAAAATAATAAAAATAGGACTTTTGCCAGATTACTCCACGGTTTTCTCAGCGGAAATTGTTGCGATTTCGGAAGCCCTTTCCATCCTCAAAAACCAACGAGGCAAATTTATGATCTGTTCGGACTCATTATCAGCCTTAGATGCCATTAACAATATTGATAATACATCATACTACCCAGAAATTATTAGGAAACAGTTAATGAAATGCTACCCAAAATTCAAATTACTTTGGATTGCAGGCCACACGGGCATCCCTGGAAACGAGTTTGCGGACGATTCTGCTAAAAATGCAAAACTCTTCCCATTAATAATAACACCAAATCATAACATAAATGACATTATAAAATACATAAAAAAGCATGCAAAAGATTTAAATAATTATAAATTCTCAAGCACATCTCGCTGGTACCAAACCATTAATAGCAACAAGATTAATATTAAAGACATATTTTTAAAAGACTCTGGCATGAGCAGACTAGACGAAATAAAACTCATTCGGCTTCGGCTTGGGCATACCAAGCTTACCCATGCACACTACATGAACCCCACATCGTCCTCAAATACATGTCCCCTTTGCAACATTAACATCACCGTTAACATAGAACATCTGTTAGTTGACTGCCCAACACTTCAAAACCACAGACATACATGCTTCGAAAACAATAATCCTTTAAGCTTTCTTACCGATCCCACTCCACAACACGTATCCTCAATCATTTCTTTTCTAAAATTAAGTAATATATATCATGTTATTTAAGATAAGTTTTCCTTCATTCACAAATGTAATTACTGAATATATTGATAATTTTATTTGTTATACCAAAAATGTAAAAAACTTCGCTTTAAATAATCTAACTATTATGTATTAATACACGATTGATACCATTCATGTATATAGCCGAAGGCCACAGAAGCCAGTGCTATTCAAGCGTAGTTTAGCCATAGTTTGTAACTAAGCTAAGCTCAAATAAAAAAAAAAAAAAAAAAATGCTAAGCCAGAGAGGGTGAGATTACGTAGCAGAGGAAGTTCAAAAGCATGTAAAGAAAATCTCATGCTGTGCACCGGCCGTCTACACGCCAAATCACCACCCTCGAGGGTTGCCAAAAAAACATATAAAACCAAACCACAGCGGTGCACTGTGGGACAGAATCTCATCTTTTTGACACAAGTCTGAGTTTTTTTAGCAGCCTAGCTAGAAAACTGCATTTTTTACAAAATGTTCTTTGAAGATTTAACTAAACGTACATAAATTAAGAAGCAAGACAAGAAAAATTTATAAGATTTTAATAATTAAACGAGAAGGTCAAGCTAACTTCGTCTTTGCCGAAGTTTTTATACCCTTGCAAAAGTTTTAATACATCAGAGTTTAAGAACGCCAGCATTAAAACAAACAATTTTTCTAAATTAAACACACTTTTCGACCGATGGTTTCTATGGCAGCTATAAGATATAAACATCCGATTTTGACCAAAACTTCTAAATCTATGTAAAAGCGTACAATATTACTAATCGCTGAAGTGAGACACGTTAACATTAAAAACAAAAAAGTTTTTCTCATTAAAACCCAATTTTGAACCGATAGTTCCTATGGCAGCTATAAGTTATAGTTATCCGATCCGGTCAGTTCCGACGTATTAGTAGTGTGCACTAAAAAGAAGACTATGTGCGAATTTTTAGCTCGATTGCTTTACAACTGAGAGACTAGTTTGCGTAGAAACAGACAGACATACGGACAGCAGACAGACGGACGGATAACTCGTCGCCCTGAATAGGAATATATATAGGTTATAGAGTCGGAAATGAATATTTCTATGCGTTGCAAAACTTCTGGGCAAAATTACAATAGCCTTTGCAAGAGTATAAAAATCCTGTAATTATAACACTGTGGAACACTCAAAATAGCCTGGGACGGGGACCAATAAATTGTGAAACTAGAGGCATCAGGTAGCAACACCTCATACCCAGTTTTTCTTCAGCACGTCAAGTTCGCGTTTAATGGGCACATTTATACTAGCAACACACCAATACCATATCTTTTTGTTGTTAAAAAAATAAGGGAGGATAATATGGGGGAATAACCAAAAAAGAAGGAGGGAGCCCCAATAATTGTTTTATCAATATCTTTGTTCAAAGGGACAAGCGGTTAGAAGTCTAACAAAAAAATGGAATAAAAAAAAAGAATAAATGGAAAATTATTAGGTTGTATATATATGGTGTTAAAATATAGAAAAAAAATTTGATTCTTAAATTTTAGGAAAATTGATTTTATTACCTAAAATCTTATTTTTAGGCAATAATTTCCTTAAATATAGGGCATTTTACCTAAAAAATCTGTTTTAAGGTTAAATTTTTTAGGAATCCTTTGCCTTAAAATTATGCCATTTTCCTAAACTTTGCATTATTATTTAATATATAAACAAATATTTACAAAGCGGTTATTTTACGTTAAGAATGAATATATTTTATACATTTACGAATAATAATAATATCTACTATACCAATTTAAATTATTTAATAATATTAAAAAATTGTTGCAAATGTTCATATATAATTTTTTTCAGCTGATTGCCACCATGAAATATATGTCAATATATGACAATGGTTTGAGAGATATTAATTAATTAAGTCATAAACAAATAAAAATTGTACGACTTTTTCATATATGAATAATTGAATTTGGTTGTGGTTAAACTTAGTTTGCAACTTTGGTCACACTACGCCACAAAATCGCTTGTCACTTCTCGCTGCACGCGCCGGACGGTTGTCATTTTTACAAGTAAATAAATTTTTTGTTGTGTGAAATAAGTGAAGTGGCTAACAATAATACATGTACACGGGATTGGAACAAGAAGAAGTACATAAATGAACAATGCACCTTATGTTATATTATTATTTTTCATTCTTATGTTTACGGCTCAAACAAAATCAAACAAACACCATACATTCCTCAAACGTATGATCTTCTTCTTCTTGTTCGTGCCTGTGTGGACGCTCTGTAGTTACACAGTATGCGAGCAGTGCATATAGTACATACATTTGTGTTTTTCTGTCCCTTTTTGCCTTCGACCGGGAATTGCACTTTTTCTCTACACTGTCGTGTGTATACAAATTAATATGTAGAAAACAAAAATTTTTGTGAAATAAAATTTAAGTATTTGTGAAACAAACAAAATGAAATTGTTTTTATTTTATAAACATAAATTTTTTGGATATTACTGCTTAAATTTTGGTTATGTTCTACTACCTAAAAACAAATACATAAGGGCATTTATTGTCAAAAATTTAGGCCTTTCTATAACTAACAATTTATGGGCGTATGCTGCCTAAAATTTTAGGTCACATATTACCTAAAAAGCTAATTTATTGACGAAAATGTAGGCCTTTCTATTACCTAAAAATACGTTTTATGACACTACATTGCCTTAAATTTTAGGACATATATTACCTAAAAATCAAATTTATTGCTTAGAAAACTTTAGGTAATGGAGGCCTGAATTTGAGTCCATATATTCCTTGGCTGTTTTTTTAGGTCATATGGACTTAAATTTCAGGCAATTTTTAACATTTTTAGGTAATATTTTTTTTCTGAGTGTATTACCATTTCTTGAGGACTCATTTTATTGGTCAGCATCTCAATATGTTTAAAATCTTACAAAATTCTATCGAGTGGTTTTCTATTAATCCGATTTTCTAAGTTGGACCTCTATGGGCGGGGTACTAACCGCTTATCCATTGGAGGCGGGAATTTGGTAAAACAATTGTGGTGATTCCCTTCATCTTTGGTGAATTTTCCAAAATTTTAGCTCTCATCTTTAGCTGTAACTGTGTGTTGCTAGTATAAATGTGCCCATTAAACGCGAACTTGACGTGCTCAAGAAAAACTGGGTATGAGGAGTTGCTACCTGATGCCTCTAGTTTCACAATTTAATGGTTCCCGTTCCCAGGCTATTTTGAGTGTTCCACAGTGTGATATTTTTTTAAATATTAATTATTTTTGGAAATTTTCATTATCTGAACAAACTTATTGTGTGTTATTAGCCCAAATTGGAACTGACTTTGACTGTCCACCCTCTGTCAAAGATTTTCATCAAAACTAAATACTTTTATAGTTTTTGCCATATATTTTACCTGATCTCTAGATGCATTAATTAATAAAAACGGCTTATGGGGGGAGAGGGGGTAATTTTGCAAATCTGAATCAAACTTGATCTGGCTACGGTATACACCTATGTACATGCAAACATTTGTGTATCTATCTCTTATGGTTTTTGAGATCGACGCGTTCATACAGACAGACGGACGGACAGACGGACATGGCTTAATCGACTCGGCTGTTGATGCTGATCAAGAATATATATATCTTATAGGCATATATTAAGAGAAATCTACTTTGAACGGCTCATTTCATCTCGATTGTAAAAAGGTATCAAATATTGGCAAAAATATCTATATTTATTCCAAATCATTTCCAACAATCGCTTCATCCAATTTCACAAATTCTGCTCATTCGTTCTGAGTAAATTTTCAGTTTTTCAAAATGGGAAAAAGGGGATCATGAAGTTGTGCAAATGTATGTAACAGCCAGAAGGAAGCACTTCCGACCCCATAAAGTATATATATTCTTGATCAGCATCAACAGCCGAGTCGATTTAGCCATGTCCGTCTGTCCGTCCGTCCGTCTGTCGTCGTCTGTCTCATGTATGAACGCGTCGATCTCCAGAGATTTGCATGTTTGAAGGTGTATACTGTACCCAGATGAAGTTGGTTTCAGATCTGGAAAATTCCACCTCCTCCATCTTTTACAGAGGAAAACTGTCTCTCTATAAACTTGATCTCAGAGACTATTAAGAGGTAGAGCCACAAATTTTTGCATGTATGTAGGTGTATATCGTACCCAAATCAAGTTTGCTTCAGATTTGGCAAATTCCTCCTCCATCTCCTTCTAACCGCGAAAAACTGTCAGAGCTAAAATTTTTAAGTTTGATCCTAACGATTGAATATATATTCTATTCTGTATACCACTACAAGATCCGAGCAAAAACACCGAAGATATGCAAGTGCGCTCCCCAATTATTCAAATAAATTTTAAAATAAAAGGAGTTCAAAGCTATAGGAACCACATTACTTGGAACAGGGTATTTTGCTGTCGGGGCACTCGACCGCAACACTCTTACTTGTTTAAGACAGTGAAATGTCAAAATTCTTGAGAACTAAATCCTAGCTACATAAACACCATACTTCTAACCAGGGCATAATTCCTAAACGAATTTCGGTTACGGTTCCGATACCGGTACGTCCCGAACTGAATGTTTCGGTTAAAGGTTCAATTTCGCATTTCAGTTAATTTCGGTTTTCGGTTTCGATACGGTATCCGGATTTTATTTTGGGCTAGGTATACCGAAGAAAATAATTCATATTTGTATTCTTATTTTTAATAACGATGTATAATTAACTAAATTCAACTAAAAATTTTAATGCTGTTTCGCAATAAATAGAACCTTAAAACTCACTTAGATTACATTTAATTTTTTTCCCTTAATTTTTTTTAATTTTATTGTCTGTTTTAAAAATAGAGTTTTTGGTTAGCGACCTTTCTAATTGTAGAGTTTGATGTTGCTTTGCTCTAGGTCGAGGAGAAAAACTCAGTTTATGTTTATTTCCAATATATTTCGGATGCACATCGGCATCCGTCTTCGGGGACATTACAAAGCACAATCCACCAATTATAACAAAACATTTGTAACAAAATCTTTGGACATTTTTAACATACATTATTTAACACGTCTGTACCGCCTAACGTGGAGTTTAATACTAAGCTAATGTCTGTTGAGTAGATGTCTGTATATATGCGCGCAGTTATCGGTGTCTGCTTTAAAGTTAATTTTTCTCTGTTGTGGTATCTATGATGTTCAACATTTCAAGAGTGAAGCGCTTTTGTAGTTGTTCTCTTGTTGTAAGATTATGGTCTCTTCGAAATTCGGTGAATGTCCGCTCTCCATACAGTGTGTCGCCAGTGCAGTTTTTTGTATGGTTGTTTGGTGTCGGAGTTTGTAATCGGATTTATGTTGTGATATCCTTGTTTTAAGTTTTGACTTTGTTGTTCCTATGTATATTTTATTGCACGCGTTTATTGGATCCCCTTTACATGGTATTTTATATATTACGTTACTTTTGTCTGCGTTGTCAATTTTCGACTTCGTCTTGTTGAATACATGTCCCATTGTATTTGTTGGTTTGTGAGCTATTTGTATGGTATTTTTGTTAAAGCAGTCGGATTTTGCAAAACGTTCTGAGAAGGTCAGGAACATAAGTCAAGGATCTGTACGATTTGGGTTGTCTAGTCTCTTTTGGTTTGGTTGTTTTGCTTCTCTCTATTAATGTTTTTATAATCCTCCTTGGGAAGTCATTATTCGTCAGTATAATTTTAATCTCCGAAATTATGTCATTGTGAAATATCTCGTCGCTTATGTTCAGCATCCTGTTAATACAGCTTATCGCTGTATTTATAACGATAACTGCGCGCATATATACAGACATCTACTCAACCGACATTAGCTTAGTATTAAACTCCACGTTAGGCGGTACAGACGTGTTAAATAATGTATGTTAAAAATGTCCAAAGATTTTGTTACAAATGTTTTGTTATAATTGGTGAATTGTTCTTTGTATTGTGTCCCTGAAGACGGATGCCGATGTGCATCCTAAATTTTTTTAAAAAAAAAAAAAATTTTTTTTTTTTTTCCCCCAACCCCCACAACAATTAAAAATTTTTTTTTTATTTTTTTTTTAACTAAAAAACTTATATAAACTTTTTTTTTTAATCTCTTAAAATTTAAAAATATTTTTTTATTTTTTTTTTTTTTTTAATTTTTTTAAAATTTAAAAATATTTTAATTTTTTTTTTTTTTTTTTTTGGTTTTGTTTTTTTTTTTTTTTTTTTTTAAAAAAAATAATTTATATTTATTTTTTTTTATTTTTTTTTTAAATTTTTTTTTTATCCTGAGATAAATCTAAATCATATTATTCCTGTTTAATATAGTGATTCAAAATTGAACACAAAATGAATGGTTTCACATTTAAAGTAAATTTATATAGCCTTCATATATCGTATTTTTTTTAAGTAAGATCTAATGATTACATTATATGCTCAAAAATATTGTATTATGTGTTATTAGTTTTCCAATATAACTTCGAACTTTATACGTCCACTGTAAACCATTCTTGTGATGTGCTCGCAGTGACATAATTGCATTAAATGTGGTTGAGTCCATGCAACTTCTTAGCGGATTCATTAAAAATTTTACCCCAGAGAATAGGCTTTGCACGCTTACCTGCGTAGCTGAAGTAGAAAGAACGACTTTTAAAATCGCACACAATTCTGGGAACTTTGTGGAGGATTATTACCAAGAATCCTTTCCTGCAAAATCACAAGTATTTTTTTGCTCAGTCCTTTGCGTTACGTTGGACCTAGGGTACCAAAATTGTTTGTTTTCGAAAAGGGACTTCTCTCGCATTTCTATTTCCTGAAAAAACGATTTCGCAAGAGAGAATTTTTTGATATTTCCAATTTGCAATGTATACAAATGGAGTAAAAATTACCCAAAACTAGATCGGCGGCTTTAAGTTTAGTTGTGTCCGCCTTGTCTTCCGCCAGCAAATATTTTGGTATCCTGTAGGTTGAGCTCCAACGCGCGGTGCAATCGATGGGTGCTTAAATGTTATGACTCCTAAAAAGTTGAAAGAAAATCTGGCATCGTGTAAAGTTTTGTTTTATGATTGCTTATTTTGCATTACAAATGTCTGACTAAAACTACGATGCGCTCTGCAAAGGTAAAAAAACCGAAACTGTACCGGTACCAACGTGTCGGTATCGTTCCGGTTATATCGGTTTCAATAATAACGGTAAACGGTTGTCGGTTCCTAAAAAATAATTTGTTTCGTTTCCGGTTCCGGTTCCGCTACGCGATTCGAAACGGTTTATTTCGGTTAACGGTTCCGGTTTCGGTATCGGTATTATGCCCTGCTTCTAACCTATTTTATTAACTTCACATGTATAGGCGGGTAATACACATTTTTTAATACCCTTGGAGAGGGTATATTAAAATTGTCCGGATGTTTGTAACGCACAGAAGGAGGCATCTCCGACCACATAAAGTATATATATTCTTGATCAGCGTGACGAGCTGAGTTGATATAGCCATGTCCGTCTGTCCGTCTGTCTGTCCGTCCGTCTGTCCGTTTGTTTCTATGCTATCTCCTTTGTCAATTTTAAAGCTATCGTAACCAAACTTTGCATGCAGACTTTTGGTACAAATACGCTGCACATTTGTCGGAACCGGCCGGATCGGATGACTATAGCATATAGCTGCCATAGGAACGATCGGTTTAAAAAGTAGTTCTAGTGAGAAAAACTTTTTTGTTTTCCATGCTATCGCTAAAAAACCTCTTATTTATAAGTTTTTTATGCTTTCACATAATTTCAGCAAGTTTTATTCATATCGGGCAACTATATAGTATAGCTGCCATACAAAAGATAGATCTGAAAAAAAGTTTTAGTATGAAAAACTTTTTTGTTTTCAATGCAATCGCTCCCAAACTCGTTACTGATCAATATGATATGCTAACACATAATTATGCCAAGTCTGATCCAAATCGGATGACTATAGCATAAAGCTGCCATAGGAATGATCGGTCGGAGAAATAGTTTTAGTGAGAAAAACTTTTTTGTTTTCAATGGTAGCGTTTCAATTATAAATATTATCTGTCTCAGCACAATTTTAGCGAGTTTGATCAAAATTGGATGAATATATCGTATAGCTGCCATATAAAGAACTGTCAGAAATATATCGTGCTCCAAGGGTATATAAACTTCGGTCGAGCCGAAGTTAGCTTTCCTCTATTTTTTTTAATTAAATACATACCTTTTAATAATGAGAGTAAATATTTTTTAATAGAATAATTGTAAACACTTGAAAAGTGTAGTTTAATTTTGACCAGAAGTTTGCAACGTACAGAAGGAATTATTTCCGACCACATAAAAAATATATATTCTTGATCAGCATGACGAGCTGAGTCGATTAAGCTTGGTCCGTCCGTCTATCCGTCTGTCTATTTCTACACGAACTAGTCCTTAGTTTTGAAGCTATCGGCTGAAATTTTGCACAGAGTCTTCTTTTGACTGCACGCTTCTAATATGTCGTATGTATGACCAGATCTGCTGACTACTTCTTGTTGCGGCCCTAGATATGATCGGTCGGAAAATGGATTTAGTGAGAAAAACTGTTTTGTTCTCAATATTAGCGCTCTTAAACTCGGTCATGGTTAATATTATGTGTGTTTTAAGCTGATCTGAGAAGTTTGTTCGAAACCGCTAGTCGTTGAAGCAAGTGTATTGAAACTTCGGCACAGACGAAGTAAGCTTTGCTTTCCCGTTGCAGTAACTTTTAGTAGGCCACTTGGCTAGACATAGGGTCACTTTAAAAGCTATCAGCGGATCAGTGTTGCATCTTAAAGCTTATGTAAAATCTTTTAAAGGGTCTTCAAAGAATTTTAAATTAAAAGGAAGCAAAAATGTACTGCATTTTCTAAAGGCAAAATTTTAATTAAATGCCGCTAGCGAAGACATTTTGACCACTGTGCGCTTGCCAACTGTGTAGTGGTGCACTGTTACCGCATATACATTTCAAACACTCCTCGCTCACACATCGTTGGTAGAGTTTTCCTCACATTTTGGGAGGAAATAACATTTTGCAGCTTTCTATGAGCCTGTTTCGAATACGATGCGTGTAGTGCCATTTAGCATGATTGTGGCCGTGACACAAATGGCTGTGGGTTGTCTATTTTTTCATCTTTAATGGCCGAACATACAGGTGCTCAAGAATTTACTAGTACAATACAATACTTTACAATATATTTTGAACATGCTGCACTTCACGAGCATTCGAAATAAGCTTTGCGCCTTGTGGGTTTCTCTCTTGATTGTTTCAACGGCTTCTATTCTTTTGTCATATGAGAGCTCGACTAATGGAACCGCTTACTTTTGTGCGTAGGATGCAAGCAAGTTCACTTTTACATTACTATTACATATGTACATCGACTATTAATATGACAGACGTATTTGTTTAACATTAGCAACGAGCTTTAGGCATTCTGCCATTATAATGTATCCGCTGGCATGATGATATAATCGAGAGTTTCTTAGATCCAGGAACTGCAAATAACAGTTATCGAAAAATTTTTTTTTTAATTTTGCTAAACTAAAGACACTTTTGACATAAATTAAGAATAACGAGAAAGGCAAAGCTAACTTTGTCTGTACCGAAGTTTAGATACACTTGAAATAGCTTGTCTCAACGGTTAGCGACTTCGACCAAACTTCGCAGATCAGCTTAAAAACAGTACATATTACCCATGACCGTGTTTGAGAGCAGTAATATTGAGAACAAAACAGTTTTTCTTACTAAAACCCATTCTCCGAACGAACATTTGTATGGCAGCTACAAGAAGTAGTCATCCGATCCGGTCGGTTCCGACATATTAGCAGCGTGCAGTAAAAAGAAGACTCTGTGCAAAGTTTCAGCTCGATAGCTCCAAAACTGAGGGACTAGTTCGCGTAGAAACAGACAGACGGACGGACGCACAGACGGACGGACAAAGCTTAATCGACTCAGCTCGTCATGCTGATCAAGAATATATATACTTTATGTGGTCGGAGATGGTTCCATCTATGCGTTGCAAACTTCTGGGCAAAATTATAATACACTTTTCAAGTGTATAAAAAAATAGAGGGAAACAAACTTCGGCTAGACCGAAGTTTTAATATGCAAGTTATACTATGACAATTTTTAAGTTACCTGTACAATTCAACTGCATTATGACTTTCCAAGTCTAAGTATCTTGGATAACGTTCATTTGATTTACAATGATTTCATAATTACAGCAAAAAAGTTCAATTTCGCCCATGATTTCCTGCATAAGTTTTAAAACTTTTTTTAAATGAATTTTTATCATGAAGCTAAATCAAAATTCTACAATTTTAAGTTGAGCACAAATGCCTTTTACTGTCTAAAAGTGTTTAAAACGCGGGGCAGACTGAGTGATAGGATAGTACAAAAAGGTTTATTCATAAAACTATTTCAGTGTTTCTGAGTTGGAAAGACCAACAAGGACCAACAAGATTTAACAAAAGTCCAGTGCGATTTTATTTTGAAAACTCATTTTCACACACAACACATGGAAAGGCTTAGGCGGAATGAGAAGGGCGAATTACCACATATTGCCCCAAAAACGAGCAATATTTCGAGTAATTATTGAAATCCAGATTTCCCAAGCGGTTTCCTTACACACAGACTGAATGCATAAAATTCAAGAAAACGGTTGCGGTGACTAACTCGCCCGATTTGACAATACGGGAAACGGACATAGGCTGCTTGTCCGATTCCTGTACAGTTAAAAAAAGCATTAGGCTAATATTTGACCGAATCCAAAAATTTATATTGGTTTAAGTCCCTGCTTTAAAGGTAAAATTGTGAATAAAAGAGCGCCGCAGCCCAATCATTTTTTAATCGTGCGTGGAAAAGAGTATAAGTGAGCATTTACAAATTTTTTTACTACATTTTAATAATTGAGTATAACATAATTTCATCTATCTTCGACACACTTGAAAAAGCTCGCTCCAACGGTAAGCGATTTCGACCAAACTTTGCAGATATGCTAATAAACACATAATATTAACTATGACCGAGTTTAAGATCGCTTATATGGAGAACAAAACTGCTTTCTTCTGGGCAAAATTATAACATACTTTTCAAGTTTCAATTTGACGTAAAGGTTCTCCCATCCAAAAAATATTGCAGAGACCGGAACAAGTAATAGTCCGAAGGTGCCTAGTCTGGAGAATATGGTGGGAGTGGTAACACATCCCATTCAAGCTGCAAACGCTTTTGGCGAGTCATAAAACTTGTATGAAGAGCAAAATTCGTTCTGTAAGAGCAAGAGGAACCCATATGTCAAGCTTCGAAATTAATCCTAGGCGTTTTATGTGCTTGTGAACGGTCGCGTTAGTAAAGCAGTAAAATTTGCCGAAAATGCTGTGCTCGATCTTCCATCTTCGATAGTGCACCAAACAAAAGCTGTTCCAAAAAATTTTGCAAAATTTTTAACAAAAAAGCATTACTATATCAGCTGCTCAAATATATATCGGAAAAGCGGATAAATGTGAAGTTGGCTGCTTGAAAATTCAATAATATCAGCTGTTGTCATAAAACGAAATTACTTAGTAAACGACCCAATAGTTTTTGTGCAATTAATTTTTTTGTAAACTTTTAATAAATGACACCTGAAAGTGTACAGTAACTGTACTTAGCAGCAGTTGTTTTTTGTTTTCAAATATTTTTCAGTGCGACCATATGTGGGCATTAGAGCGGTCCCCAAACCGGCAAAGTGGAAAAAAGGAGGTCTCAGCATTCCCAAAGCTAATATTTGTTGTAAAATTAATAGCTGTGAAAATCAAAAAATTTTATTTATATTTTTAATGGGCGCGACAGGGTCTCAAAGTTTTAAAAACATTAATCATACGACACGTTTACCAAATACAATTTTATACAAACGAAGTTACTAGTTCATTTCAATTTCTGTCATTGTTTGAAATTCATAAAGAGATCTAAATTTGTGGAAAGAAAATATTTACAAATTTGAACAGTTTATAAATAAAATCATCGCCGACTATTTATAACTGAAAATAATAGATGATAATAGGCAACACTGCGTATGAGTTATTTACAAAAACTTTAAACTCCATTCGCGCCCGTTAAAACTCGACTTTTTTTAACGTTTGTTTTTTTATATACGCTAATTATACACGACGAAAAAGTATCAGATAGGGGTGAGAGCATGACCTTAAAATTTCATATACATGAGGACCGCTCTAGTGGGCATACATAAAAATACATAATTTGCTTAGTTATGTGATAGTTTTGATCATGATGCAACTAGAAAGGTGAGGCGCTCAGCGAACTTTTTAGAAGTAAGCGCTTTTGCTCAGAGAGTGAGAGAGAGCGGGAGAGTGAGCGCGAGAACGAAGCAATCACATACACACAAATTTAGTATGTGTGTGTAGAACAAAAAATATAACAAAGCAATGACAGCATTTATATGCATGAGCACATTTTATTGGTACATATTATTTGAAACAAATATTAAATTCACCCCAAAATTCAATAACGAAGTATGTATACATTTTCTTATTCAATTAAGTAACAACAAAAACAACAATTTAAAGAGCATATTAAAGAATGTCTACATTTTGTTTTCCATCGCAGCATCAATAAATGCAACAATTTGACAAGCCAACGCAGTGCAAATTTAGTATGTATTCACTTTTTCGATGCAACAACAACAAGACAGCGACAAGATCTGTTTGCACAAAAAACCACCCCCAAATGCAAAACCAAAAAAATAAAAAAATGACATGCGCGGACACTACCTTCCGATTCAAGTGTCAACTGCCATGGAGCAAAGAATACTAGAGAGAAAGGTTGTTCAGTCGACACCGCTTCTGTCAGAAAATTGTCAGCTGTTCGCTCTCATTTACGCTCTCTAGATACTTTTTGGACAGCTGTTCGCTCTCTCTGGATACATTTGGGTTATGGTCGTCTCCCTCTAACCACAGTGATTTCCTACTGGCACTTTGAAGTATCTTTTTGGGCACTATAAGTATCTTTTTGGGCACTATCGTTTAGCACCAGCAAAATTGGCAGCGCAAACGTTTTCTCTAATATTCTTTGCTCCATGCACTAATTTTTATAAACTATTTTTTTTGCGCTCAGAGAGCGCCTCCACCTTTCTAGTTGCATCATCGGAGGCCCCCTCATTTTTCTAATTGCACATTTTTTAACATAAGGTAGTCTCGTCGGCTGCCGAAGCTGGATCGTTTTTGTCCCTTAGCTCAGTGCATGCTTGCTTGTTGACGCATGGAGCAACGAATACTAGAGAAAAAGCTTGTTCAGTCGACACCGCTTCTGTCAGAAAATCGTCAGCTGTTCGCTCTCATTTACGCTCTCTAGATACTTGTTGGACAGCTGTTCGCTCTCTCTGGATACATTTGGGTTATGGTCGTCTACTCTCTAATTTTGGGCACTATAAGTATCTTTTTGGGCACTATCGTTTAGCACCAGCAAAATTGAGAGGCAGCGCAAACGTTCTCTCTAATATTCTTTGCTCCATGTTTGATCTGCGACTGAAAATCGGTTTCTTGTTGTGCTGGCTTTCGAACGAATGCTTCGAACTCGAAACAGCCGAGCGCTCTCGGGGTGCTAGACATTTCGTTCGTCTGCTCTGGGGTTCCACGCTCAGCCGTTTGGTTGATAGCACTTTTTCTGCTGTTTGACGCCTCTATATATTTCTTGCTTAGTGCTTATACTTATTGTATTGTATCATGGTTTTGATGAAGTAGATGGAAACCAAATCCATTTAGATGATGTCCGTCAAAATAGCGTCGGATATTTAGCGTCGAATTGGAACGATGGAATATGGAACACTGAAGCATTTTTTGTTTTTTATTTATTCCTTTACTATAAGACTAATTTGGAAACTGTAAATGCAATATTGTAAAGATTCGCGTAATCTATTGACTTATTAAACCTGTGCGATAATTTAGGCGTTTGGAGTATTAAATGAAGTTAAAAAATCGCCTCCACACATTTTCGTTGATATCTCCGCTCACAGAGTTGGGCCCAACATGCACGGTATATCAGCTTAAAGGACACATATTCAAGTATGTTTACAAAAAAACTGTTCAATATCTATCCAAAAGTTTTTGAGATATTCGCTTTATCAGTGAACCCACCTCAAATTTTTCCCATACATAAATTGTCGCAAAAAAATCATGTTGTCATAAGAGTCGTACTTGCTCCAATATAAAAATTTGGGGCGAACATGCACGGTATATTAGCTCAAAGGACGCATAGTCAAGGGTTTAGCCATCCAACGGACGAACATTTAAAAATTTTCGTTTTTTCGGATACACCACATTCAATTAAGTTGGTCCGAAACCATTTTGTGGATTCGGGATTAATATTAAATGGAAAAAAGTTGACCAAATCGACAGTCCAACAGACACTTAATCATTGCGCTAAATCTGATGTGTCTATACTGTTCAAAATAAGCGAGAACCATTTAAATGTTCGCTCGCTAGATAAACAAAAGGTAAAATTGGCAATGCAGCTATTTTCCAACACTACCGCCAGCTCCATCAGACGCTGCTATTCGTTGGGGTATGATGTGGAGAATGCGTGCGAAACCTCGGATTTATTTAAGTTACTGAATGATTGGTTCGACGTGTTTAATTCAAAACTTTCAACGGCAAATTGCATCCAATCCACGCAGCCTTACGGGAGGCAACTCCAATTCCAAGGAGATGTTTTGGAAAAAATGACGAAAATCATGAGTTCAGAAATTCTTGGCAAATCCCAAAAGCTGCCGTTTCAAAAAGGCAGCCCTGGATGGATTTTACATATATTTAAAAGATAAATACAATATGGAATATTTACTAACTAGCCGTCTTAACCAAGACATAGTGGAAAATTTTTTTGGCGCTATGCGATCGAGGGGTGGACAGTTTGACCATCCAACTCCACTACAGTTTAAGTATAGGTTAAGAAAATATTCAATAGGTAGGTCAAATTTAGAAGAATGAATTACAAAATTAATTCATTTTTTTATAAATTATAATTGTTAAATGTTTAGCTATATGTTTCAGCAAAGTGTGAATCGATAGTGTAGGTACTTATGTGGTGTCTTATGTGTTTTGTCTTTTATGTGTTTCTTTTAATTTTATTATTTACTAATTATTCTTATTCTTTATCCAGCTATGAATACAGAATTGTTAAGAAACACTGGAAATGTGGAAAAAGACAACTCTGATAGCTGGCTTAATTTAGACTTTAGCTCTAAGCATAGCTAACAACATACCTGCAGGCATCGAAATGGATGAGTTGATGGAGGTTGCCATAGAGTATGTCGACGGCTATGTCATTAAAATGCTAAGGATTAGGCTGGAATGACACTTGCTTTTTTACCGACAATTTCTAGCGGCAATATTGTCGGGCGAATATTACGAACAGAGCGAATTCGGTGCATACTTAAATAATATAACAAAAAAATCCTGAAATTAGGTAAGAATCTACAATAGTATTTCTGCTCGAATTTTTTGGTATTTCCCACAAGAAAGGTCACACTGTCTGTTGTTGACATCTGACTTAATTTAACATTTGAATCAAAAAAATTTAATATACATACTTAATAGAATAAAAGGATGGTTAGTTTAGAATAAATGGACTGCTCGGCCGATGCCGTGATCAACTAAAGCTCTTTGTGATGTGGGTTAAAAATGAGTTTGGTGGATGTGGGTGGGGGTGAGTGGGCGTTGACGGTGAGCCAGGTGTTCTACGCGCAGAGACCTAGGTCATCTAAGAATGGGTATCCCAGGTGTTGGATGCGTAGGTCCAGAAGACAACTTATTTTATATTGCATTTTTATACCTTGCAGGGGGTATTCAGGTCTGATGTGTTTGGCGGAAGGAAGCACATACATGTTTATTTAACCACGCCCGTCGTGGTTTAGCTAGCCAAATGTTCACAAAAGATGCGCAACCTATTGGTCAACTGGCTTTTTTCAAGGGACAAATTTATATGTTTTTTTTAGAAAAATAATAAATTTATTTAAAAAAACAGAATTTTTATCATTGAAATAAAAAAAATAAAAAAATAAGTAATCAAAAATAGCCGCCACAGCAAATTGTTGTCTGGCGACAATATTGTATCTAGCAAAAACAATTCTGCCGGCTGCTCTGCTTCTAGCAGCAATATATTGTGCGGCGAATTCAACAACTGTCTATCTCGCTCTCACCCATTTAGATTCCCATAAGAGCAAAATTGCTGCTAGAAATTGTCGGTAAAAAAAGCCAGTGTCATTACAGCCTAAGTGACTGCTTTAAATAAAGTTCGACATTCACCTATGTAGATGAGGTATCTCACGGCGGCCTTATTAAACCGTCGGATCAATTCAAAAATAAGCTCAAAGAGCGAGAAATAATTTTTTCTTATTATACGAAAGAAAATTTTAAAATAACAAACAATTTAAAAAATTAAAATTAGTAATCGCAGCACAAAATGTAGAGCTGGATATATTTGTTATTTCTTTTTATTTAAAAAAATATATATATTTTAGAGCTAAGTACTTAAACAAAAAAATTTGTATTAAGAACCAAAAGCAGCGCTTAATTGGTAATTCTAAATTATTAAAAGTCAAACTTAAAAAATGTCTACTTCTTCTTATCTTAATCAACAATCACATTGCCGCCTCACTCACACTCAATACGACACTCACTCGGAACCACCTTATGTTATTTCATCATGGCTCCATGATACAATCACGGTTGCCACTTGAGAAAAAAAAATGCACCTAAATAAGTTAAAAAAAGCACCATTTTTATAAAAAAAGAGCCAAAAAATTTTTTTCTTTCTTTTTTCATGTTATATTTTAAAACAATAGTTTACGTCTTTCTTAACATTTCTGCATTTGCAGTTGTTCAATTATGTCTTTAATTAACGTGAAATTTTAAAAATAAAAATTGCTCTATTGTTCCAGATTCCATCGTTCCAAATCGTCGCTAAATATCCGTCGCTATTTTGACGCACATTACAATATTTGCAAAATTTATCGGGAGGCAGCACCCTCCGATGATATTTAGGTATTAGGGAGGCCGTATTGGTTGCTGCGAAACAATTGAAAAACAACAAGAAATTATTAATTACATTGCGGACAAATTATTGTACTTTAAGTCTGTGGCAGAAAGCCTTAATGGTAAAAGTTGGCCGACGGCCCGTTGCCTCATCTTTTGTGGACTTCTCAGCATCCGGGTGAGTGTGTGTGTTGGCTGCATTCCGTGTTGCTAATTTTTGTTTACCTTATGGCTTATTTATGCGTCGCCTTGCCGGCCAGCGGATAATACCGCCCGCACATCTGGATGCCATCCAATGGGACAGCCGCTGGATTTTAATGAGTTGCAGCCGCCAGTTTGACCAAATTTGTGTCCAGTGTCAACAAATTTGTGTTGTTGCTGAGAGACAGACTGTGGCGTAGGGCGGGCCGCTACTGTGTTGGGAGTTGCAGCCCGAATTTCTGCAATTGTGCCACCCGCTGGCAACGGGTTAGTGAGAGCCATCTGAAATTTGGCCGGTGCGCTGGTTTAATTGCGCTTGCGGGCTGATTGCTAATTCGCATCCTTTGTTTCAGCTGCCTGTTGACCAGTGTCAATTGGACAGGGTGCCGCCTCAAATTCCGCGCCCCAGGCACAGTGGGCCTGTGTGGCCCATCAGCAGATCCCATGCCGCCGTAAAAAGCATTGTGAGTGGGATCAGCGATTCAGTGGCTTGTATTGACGCAGTTCTACATTCCGATAGGCCCACTACGGGAGTGGCTATGTGCTGTGTTGGCTGCGGCTCGTCTGCCACTAAATTTACCATGTGTGTGGGTTGTGCTGCTCTGCAGTTTGAGGAACCCATTGCGGACGAGGAGTTTTGCTTACTTGCGTGAGAATCGTTTGCCCTCGGATTTGGTATTGGGCAAACATGTTGCGGGCCATAGTACCTGCGGCTCCTCAGGACGATTTGTCTCATTGGAGGCTCAGCCGGTGGCAACTGTTGGGGCAATTTCACTGAAACGTATAGCGGATTTTTCTGCATAATGAGCCGTGTCACCAAGGGCACGGTTATAGGTGAGTTTGGCAAACTTATGGGCTCTGGCGTTGTTGGGCTAATTTCGTGATTTTCTTGCCTCTCCATAGGATTTAAATTGATTTGCTCAGTTGCTGAATTTTGGTGCTCCTCCCCTGAGTTTGCAGTTTGCGTTTCTGGCGCTGTTCTACGATTTGAGAGACTTACGGCGGTTGGTGATTCGTGCTGTCCTGGCAGCGGAGCATTTGCATTCGGATATGTTTTTGGGAAAACGTGAAGGGGGCCATTGTGCTTGCGCCTCTGCAAGACTATTCGCCTCTTTGGGGGCTCAGCCGGCGGAAAATTTGTTGGCGGTTTCATGGTGACGTATGGCGGAATTCTGAGTAAAATGGCTGGCATAGTAATCGAATGGCCGGATGGGCCTTGATTAGGGCTGAGTTGTGTCATCTCGGGCACAGTTATTTGTGAGTTTGAATCTGTTATCTGGCATAGTTGTGCTAATTTGCTGAATACTCACAATAGTTTTTGAATTTTCCTGCTCTGGCCGTGGTTGTTGAGATCGTGACATTTCATATATTGGTCCTATGGCGGGCAATGGCTGTTGCGTTTGAAGGCTTCCTTCCTGCTGTCTGTGGGCTCTGCCATTGTTGTGTTAATTCGCTGATTTTCCGTGTTCACAATAGGTTCCAATTGTATCTGTTCTGGGCTGAGCTGCACCACCAGAGGCGAAGTCGATGGCGGATTTGTTGGCTCTGCGGTTTTGGTGAACTGGCGCTGCAGTTGGAGGTCTGATTGGGTTTCTTCGCTGCAACACTATACGCCTTATAGGCGGAGGCGTAGCTTGGTTGGCGTTTGCGTCTGTATGTGACCTTGTTGGCTCGGCTATTTGTATTAATGGCCGTGAAGACGAAATAAATCCTGGATGCCTGCGTTGATTTCGCATTTGTTCGCGCTGTTCCTCCCTTAATCGCATTTTTCGTTTTGATCCTCAAGAATTTGGTCACGGAAATTCAGTGGCCTTTGTAGAGGCCGGAAAAGTCTGTTTGCTGACTGCAGATGTCCTGGGGCTTGTTGTTCCTGCGAAAGTTGTTATTGTTTGAGTGGCTGCTGCACCTGCTGGCCCTTCTGTTGAGCGCGCTGCTGCTGTGAAAGCTGGCGCTGGACTAACGAATTTTGGGGAAAGTGATTTTGCAGCATTTCCCTGTACCGTTTTCTTGCTCTCGTCTATGAAGCGGCCGAGATATTACGTTTTAAAACGACATACCCCGTGCGGAGATATGTCGTTTGCAACAAAGCGGAGTTATGACGCGCCCTGATATCCGCGCGGAGATATGTCGCTTTAAACAGGGCGGAGATAAGATTGATCACGCCGGAGGTATGTCGTTTCAAAACGAAATATCTCCGACAGAAAAAAAGCGACATATCTCCGTCGGCAAAATGTACTGGGCGGAGATATGTCGTCGGAAATATGTGGCTATGCCCATAATTCTACCAAGTTTGATTCAAATGGCAATAGCATATAGCTGCCATAGGAACGAAAGGCCGAAGAAGGAGTTTTAGTGAGAAAAATTAGTTTGTTTTCAATGTAAGCGTCTTTATACTATCTCTTTCAATACAATTTTAGAGAGTTTGATCAAAATCGGATGAATATATCCTATAGCTGCCATATAATATGCAAATATCATGTTCCAAGGGTATATAAACTTCGGTCGACTATTTTTATACAGTGTACCCATTGAAAATGGGTAAAAGGGGATCATGAAGTTGTGCAAATGTAGTAACAGGGAGATGGAAACATCTCGATCCCAGAGATAATATAAAAGATAGAGATACAAATTTTTGCATGTACATAGGTGTATACCGTACGCAGATGAAGTTTGTTTGAGATTTGCAAAATTCACCCCCTCCCCCTTAAACCGCAAAAAACTGTCAGAGCCGCAATTTTAAAGTTGTTTTAACTTCGTGGCTTAATATATATTATCCTAGGCCTTAGCACAATAAGATCGGAGCAAAAACACCAAAGTTATTCACGAAACAAATTTTGCCCTCACCCCCCACGCTTTGCTTATGTATACAGCTAAGGCGTTTGAGTCCGCTTGCGCGTGTGTGTGTGTGTGAGTATTTGTATGTGTGTGTGTTTGTCAATTGTACAGGGTATTTTGAAGTCGGGAAACTCGACTGCAACGGTCTTACTTGTTTTCTTAGTGTTATTAACACGGTTGTTCCATACGTTGCTTCTCTTCACATATTTCTAGCTCAATTAGTTTTAAGGATTTAGAATCTTTTTATACCCAGTACCCTTCAAATTGGGTAAAACGGGATCATGAAGTTGTGCAAATGTATGTAATGTATGTTAGCAGCGTGCAGTAAAAAGAAGACTCCGTGCAAAGTTTCAGCTCGATAGCTCCAAAACTGAGGGACTAGTTCGCGAAGAAACAGACAGACGGACGGACGGACAAAGCTTAATCGACTCAGCTCGTCAGCATGACGAATATATATACTGAATGTGGTCGGAGATGATTCCTTCTATGCGTTGCAAACTTGTGGGCAAAATTATAATACACTTTTCAAGTGTATAATAAACCTGTAAAATGATATTGCGACATATTCTCATATCACACGGAAAGTAGTAGAGATATCAACACGAAAATTTTTACACGAAATAGAACACAACACAGCGAACATTTCTGCTTCATTAAGACAAAAATCCTATTTTTTGTGTTATGTCAGTATTGAAGTAAGTGAGCGATATGTATTTTGAGTTCTCAGTAATATGAGTTTTTCTTCTTGAAGCGCGCGGATGTAATCAATTATTGGGTCAATCAGTTTTTTATATTATGGTTTTCTGAGTTGTGCAGGGGTCCACTTTTTACTAAAGGTTGTATCGACGACCTCAAACTACATCTTTTACCCCCTTTATAAATACAGTTCGAGTATTTTCATTAGCACGGTAAAAAAAATTACCGATGTTTATACGTGCAGTTAAAAAGCAACTCTGTGTGATGGAGTTGCCACATGGGTATCTGTAAAAAAAAAATAATAATAATATAAGGCACTAAAGACAATTTCAATATTGTAAAAACGAAATGAGTGCAGCAGCGGACATCAAACATCGTGCGTCGTTGCATGGAAAGGAGGCATATCCGCACAATGGCACTTATGCGCATCTGGCTTAATAAAAGGTCAAAATTCCAGAAGATGTTTATGAAGCTCTTGTTGGCCGCCAGTGCTTTAATAAGCGTATTAAAGTTAACAAAATCCTTAATATATCTCCCAGACCTCGAGGAATGCATGGATATATCTGAGGCTTTCGAGAAAAATCACGCATACCCAATGTAATAGGAGCAATTGATGGTAATTAAGACGACATGTTCCTAAGTAAAATACGCAAATCTGCATTTACATTTCTTTTAGAACCAATACGAGTGACGGCGCCGAAGGTTGGATACCTAGACTACGTGAACGGAAAGGGGTGGATTCAAGCGGTTGTTGACAACAATTACTTGTAAGTAAAAGTACATTTTTTTGGTAATCAATTCGGGACAGCACATTGTACATTTATTTTCCACAGATTCAGAGACGTCAGCATGAAATTTCCTGGCAGCGTCCATGACGCCACTGCGTTCAAAGAGTCAAAAAATTAGTGGGAGGCGTTGAACTTCCGTTGATGATATTGGGCGACCCCGCTTACCCATTGCTACCCTGGCTGCTGAAGCCATATACGGGAAATTTAACAGCTGAGGAAGAATCATTCAACTGCCATTTAAGCTCTGCGAGGATAGTAGTAGAAAACGCATTCGGAAGGCTCAAGGGGCGATTTAGGTGCTTATCAAAAAAATCGATATAGATCCAAAGTTTGTCCCCTTCGTTGCTCTGGCCTGTGCCACTTTACACAACTTCGTCGAGATAAGAAAGGAGAAATACGTAGAGTATTCGAATGCTGTCGCATATTCCGCATATCAGCAGCCACAAGACTTCGACACGAATCGGACAATGCAAACTGAGGAGATCGATCATCTGTTCTTAAGGCAGCACATTAAGCAGTACCTGCAAGACAACTTTCCACTAAGAAGCAGCTCTGTTTAAAAATGTTTATAAACAATGCATTTTTTATAATAAATAAATGCATTTTTATAATAATAATATATGTATAGCAAACAGATTTAATCGCACTGCAAATCAATTATTTTCAAAAAGGCTTCTTAAGAATGACTGATTTTCAGCACGATCTTCGGCCATGAGTTCGCGCATGCTCTGAACAAACTCCCCGTCCACGATTCTCTGAGCTTCTATGAATTCAGATTGTTGTGAATCCAGCTTATCAAGGCCCTCTTGAACTTGTGATGAAATTTTTTCAAGCATGTTCAACACGTTTTCTTTCTCTAAAATTTAAATATGTTAGATTTTTCTATAAAAAAATTTATAAA
Source organism: Lordiphosa stackelbergi (assembly GCA_018904235.1). NCBI lineage: Eukaryota > Metazoa > Arthropoda > Insecta > Diptera > Drosophilidae > Lordiphosa > Lordiphosa stackelbergi. The sequence continues at coordinate 29,752 of JAEIFU010001004.1, forward strand.
ACATTGGCTCACTTGAAGTATGGCTAGTCTTCGCTGTTAAATTTTCATTAGAAAGAGCTGCATGAGATGCTAGTAGATCGGGCACCACGTCAGTCTCCCACATTACCTCATCAAGAGCTTCAGTTTCAAATGTTTTATATGAATCGTCGGTTGACGTGTTCACGACGATATCAGCACACACTGGCCGATTCCCAAACAGTTCGTTCATCTCTTGAGAGTAGATGCAGGTCTTTCTTTATGCTCCACTCTTGCTATTGCTTCTCTTGACATCGAAAAAGTTTCGTTTAAGCATCCGAATTTCGTTCTTGATTTGTTCGCTTGTTTTGAATATGTTTTTGGCCTTCAAAACCTTGCCATTCTTTTGTACACTGCGGCGTTTCTCTTTGATTTCCCATCTAGCTGGCTCAATACATTGTCTTCCCTCATAATGGCCCAAAGACTTCATCCTCTGCCCAACAGGCTCTTTTTCTCCCGCTCAGCCATGTAAATAATGCAATACTAATTTAATTTAAAATTTTACAGAGCACTGTCAATTTTTTAAACATAGTTAACATGAAGAACAACACTTTATCCCAAAAACTTGCAGCCCTTGAAACTCCGGCGCCACCAGAAATTGCCGCCCCTAAAAATTCGCTACGCCACTGACGCTGATCAAGTTTGTTTTAAATTTTGGCCACGCCCCCTCCCGCCCCCGCAATTTGGAAAAAACGTTATATCTCCCACAGTTTTGAAGATAGACGATTCGTACTTTCGAGAGATAGTTAGTAATTAGCAAAATGTGAATCGATTTTGCCGGAAAAATGATAAAATCGGATGAACTGTTCAGGAACTTATGAGCAAAAATACGTGACCAAGCCCCCGCTACCACCCCACCCACCCAAAAAAATATTGCATACTTTTCGAATGGTCACCCTAAGGAACGCAGGAGCACTGTTAAACATGTTTTTTTCATGAGTAACGTTAAGTATCGAAGTCGGTTAGAGCCGACTTTAACTTACGCTCTCGTTGTCAATTGTACATAGGTATATTGGTCGGCCTACTGACTGCAACGGTCTTACTTGTATGTTTCTCAGTTTTATCGTTCTTAAACTCAGCGATTGGTAACACTAGTTTACAAATATAACAAAAATAATTGACCCATTTCTACTGAATTTTTTTTTTTGGTGTAGTTTGGAATGGTGGATCTCAAAAATCGATTTCAAAAATTTTTTCATGGCTCCGATTTTAAAATATGAATTTTAATTTACCTTTTTCGGCAGGTGCTCTTACAATTTGGGCCATATCTGACTTCACAATTGTCAGATAGAGTTAAGCCAACATATGAATCGCATGGCAATTGAACTGCCAGTAATTTCGTAGATAATTGTTTTTAAATCGGCTTAGTAGTTTGGATACAATAAACCAAAACATTTCAAAAATTTAATTTTTGCTCAAAATGCAAGAAATTTCATTTTTAATCATATAAAAAATATAAAAAAAATCCAAAAATATTAATTTTATTTTTTCTACTAATGCCCTTGGCATATATAATTTTTATACACTTGAAAAGTGTATTATAATTTTGTTATACACTTGAAAAGTGTATTATAATTTTGCCCAGAAGTTTGCAACGCATAGAAGGAATCATCTCCGACCACATAAAGTATATATATTCTTGATCAGCATGACGAGCTGAGTCGATTAAGCTTTGTCCGTCGTCCGTCTGTCCGTCCGTCCGTCTGTCCGTCTGTCTGTTTCTACGCGAACTAGTCCCTCAATTTTGGAGCTATCGAGCTAAAACTTTGCACAGAGTCTTCTTTTACTGCACGCTGCTAATATGTCGGAACCGACCGGATCGGATAACTACTTCTTTAGCTGCCATACAAATGTTCGGTCGGAAAATGGATTTTAGTGAAAAACTGTTTTGCTCTCAATATAACTGCTCTCAAACACGGTCAGGGGTAATATGTAAAGTTTTTTAATCTGATCTGCGAAGTTTGGTCGAAGTCGCTAACCGTTGAGACAAGCTATTTCAAGTGTATCAAAACTTCGGTACAGACGAAGTTAGCTTTGCCTTTCTCGTTTTTGGTTCTGATCGGAGTGAGTATCATCTTATTTTACGATTATCGGAAACTTTTACTATGTAGTAGAGGAAAACCCGAAAATTAGCCCGTTGTGAGGAATGGTTATTCCCCACAAGAGCAGGGCATAGTGGAAGGGGAAAGACGGCGAGCTTAGAAAGGGAAGTGCGGCGAATTCGCCTCAGCAAAGGGGAATCAAGGCGGATTAAGAGCAAAGGGGAAATGAATGGGGAGGCCATGGGAAGCAGCAGCACGATGGACGGCGGACGGCGCAATGACAAATCAAAAAGGATCCGTTAAATTGGAGCAAGAGGATAGCTGTCGCAGTCGCACCCAACGCGATTGCTACAACGTATCACTGGCCGAAGCCAGAATACGCTGTTGCTAGGGCAGAGGAAAGTGCCGTATGGAAGGTTTTGGAGTCTCGAATGTTCTAAGAAGTAGACAAGGAAACATCAGGAGACAGCCCAGGAGGGCTATATAAGGCGTCGCTGGCGGCATAGGAGTCGGTGAGTGTGAAACGAGAATTTCAGCGAGTGCGGAACGTATCAGAAAGTTGAAGTGCGGCAAATCATAGTATACTAAAGACGCGGAATCGAGTGGGAATCCTTAAAAAGGTACGGAATAGCCCTTGTGCAAGGACTTCCCCTGGCAGGATAAGGCAGGTCCTGGTGCAAATACCAGGTATCAAACAGTGAAAGGAAGCTGGGAGTGCAAGTAGAGCCTTCAGAACGTTGATTCGACGTGGAAGGCGAATCTACTATCCAGCGCATCCTTTGCAGTCCGTGAAGGACACCAGTAGACGGCAGTACGTAGGAAGTTGAGCGTAATAGGCGAGCCTGCGAGTCAAGCGATCGCTTACCCGGCTGCACGGCGTGTCCTTAGCCAACGAAATCCTGCGATAACGGCGATCCGCCGGATAGGAGGCGTACCTTGCGGCTTGGGCAACCGGATACCTCAGATAGGCATATACAATTGTAAACTAAGCTAAGTGAATTACGAGAGAAAGTGAATAATAAAAGTGAACCGCGTCGCTGGTGCATAATAGAATAAAGAATCACAACTGTCTTATTATTGCAAGTCCAATATAAATTTGTTGGAACGATCCTCGACAACCCTGAGCATAGCCTGCATTGGTTTTCCGGGTCAAAGTTTCAAGAATTTGGCTCTTATTCGTTTGAAAATCACCGAATGCGTTCGGCCTTAATCCCCTCCGCAACCATCTCCACATCATCCCCTTCACCAACACCAATCAATCACGTTTTTCTCCTTCATCAATTGCGTGCAGTCACTAAGGGTTTGGTTGATGTTGTCGCATGTTGTCGACCAATTGCAAACGAGAACGTAAGTTTAAGTTAACCTGGCCCGACTTTGATATACCCGTTATTCAGATGAAGAAATATTTAATAGCCTCCCTTTAGAATTATAATTAAAATCGCATTACCTTTCATTTGAACATATTACACCTACATGATTGGATTTCGATATGATTTCGCGAAACAGCTGTTCACAGCTGCTAGATACAAAATTAATAGTGTGCCCAAAAATGTAAGGAAAGTAAGGTTATACTATTTTTTTTTTTAAATTGGCTATACAGCCACAAAGGCGCCATGCCAAGAAAGGGACCTACAAGTTTTACGCCGAGTCCGAACGCAAAGTTTGAGAATTTAATTTTTCATGTCTAGTTACTTCACAGCTGGCGCCAACATCACCAGCTATGTGACCGGATGTGTTAAAGCTATTTTCTAAAGAAAGAAAAAACTTTTTTATTAGATGTTTCGAGGCGGAATCGAACCCAGGCCAGCACACTAACCGCTTAATTTCGCGAAATCAGCTTCGAAGCTGATTTCGATTTGTATTTTATTTGTATTTATTTGATATATCTTCTTAGTGCTAAAAGTACAGGACTTATTTGAAAGCACTAATCACTATGACAATTTTCAAAAACAATATTAGATGGAATTATTAACGTAATATTAATATTTAACATTAATTATGAAACTAAAACTAAAAGTTTTTCTAACAGTTTTGAACTCCACGTTAAGCGGAACAGACGTGTCATAAATTTTGTCCCTGAAGACGGAGGCCGATGCGCTTCCGAAATATATTGGAAATAATCCTTAAAAAAACCATTGTGTTTTTATTCACGACCTAGAGCCGGCTATAATCAACTTTTTAACAATTAGAAAGGTCGCCAACCAACAACTTCTAAAACTAAAAGTATAAATTATACAGATACATTTCGGGAAAGGAAAGAAAAACGAAAATTATTGCTGTAGGTAGGTTTGAATCGATTTTAAAGACGGGCGCGCTTCTATTTTTTTTAATTCGTTAGGTAGCTGGTTTCCTAGGCGAATAGTATTAGGGAAGAAGTGCAATTCAGATGTGGCTAGTTTATTTCTTGTCGGGATTAAATTTTTGTCCTATGAGAAGAAGCAAAGTTAAGCATTCGATACAAATAGGAAGGTTCACCGGAGTTAATTATTTTGTGCAGGAAAATCAACACTCGTAAGCTAATCCATGAGTTTAGAGGCATATTAAATATTCGCTCTGCAAATTGTGATATGTGTTCGGTTCGATTTTTGTCATATATGTATCTGGCGATGTTATTAAATGCAACATTAAGCTTATTTTTGCTACTTGCATTACAACTTCCGAAAACTTCCACCCCATATAGCAGCGATGGAATTATATGCACTTTAGCAATCAGGTCTCTTATATGTGTGGGCAGGTATTGTTTCGTCACATTTAAAGCCCTAATTAGAGCATATGTTTTCCCGGTCGCATTAATTATATGGTCATCCCATGATAACGTTGCATTAAGTGTAAACCCTAAATTTAATGCCCTTTCAGTGTACTTGATAATGGATCCCTCAATCTTCAACTTCTGTTGGCTGCTCGTTACAACTGTGGTGCAGCTTCGCTTTTTCCTGAACCCCGACTGCTTGTCATTTAGGAGTGAATTCCATTTTGTGATGCCAGGATTTGTTGAAATGCTTTTGATAAAAAAATAGGATTGAGGTGGGTCGGTAATCGTTATTGCTTTTTGGAATCGGTAACACTCTTGCAGCTTTCAAGACATGTGGGAAAGTGGATGTCATTAATGCAGTATTAAATATGTGTGTTATATGCACGAGTATTCTTGGTAAGAGGATTTTTATAAACTTGGGGTCAATTTGGTCTAGCCCTATCGCATTTGACTTGATTTTTAATATTGCATCTAGAACATCACATTGGTCTACACAAACAAAATTAAAGCAATAGTCACAATTATTAAAAGCTAACGAGGTCAGGTATGTATTTTCAAGAGTTTCTGGTACCATTTGCGTCAACATTATTGGCCATTTTCGGCCTTGGTTTTCCTTCGACAAGATTTTGGATATCTTTCCAGAATTTTTTGTCGGATATTGTAGATGAAAATTTTGAGGTGTAATAATTTCTTTTCGCTAAGTTCTTAATGCAACTTGACTTTCGTAGGATTGTATACTCTTTCTGAAGAAATGCTGTTTTGTACCGCTTCCACTTATGGTAGGCTCTATCACGATTTAAAGTGCCTTTTTGTTTCACTTTGATAAATCGCTGACCCCGCCCCTATTTCTTTTACTAACTCTTTAAATCGCCGTAAGCTAGCTGGCTTGCCTTCGGTCGTGTGTTTGCTGCTGCCCTGAATAGAAGATCATTTGGAAATTCTACTGCTGGAAAGACGCTAGACCCACCACCTCTGTTTACCACCTGTTCATTAAAAGTGGAGCTCAGATGCCGCGCAGCTACACACCAGAGAGAAGGGAAGTTTCACCCAATGTTGCAGTCCACCCACAGGTAAAAAGTGTCAAAAATTGATTGCACATCTCGAGCCGTAGTCTCACTAAGTTGCCAAACTCCCAAGCAAATCAATTGTTGGCACTTATAATTGCATGCCCATCTTGTATATGTAAGTCTCAAAGTGAATGCCCTTTGAAGTGAACCGCTGCATTGTCGCTTAAACGGTTTTTCTATTCATACATAAATGCTTATGGATAAATGCATCGAAGAAGGAAGAAGCAATAAATAGACAGAGCCCATACTGTAATCGGCCTCTTTCATCTAAATCCATATTTCTGATCTATTCGGCTGCTGCTTAGCGGAATAAGCTTCGTCGGCGAAGCACTTGTCGTTTTTTTATAGCATAAGCGGATCGATCGCTATACATTGCCATTGTCACCAAACAGAAAAGGCTGCTCTAAATTTAGCTGCAACTGTTCGTTGGTTTAATGTTCTTATATTGCGAGGTTTATAGCATTCTCTTATAAATCTATGTCGTATGGCTGTATAAGCTGAAAGCATTTCGAGTCATTGCCGCGGTCTGAGCGTAGCTATAATTCTACATCGGTACCATTCCAATTACATACATTTGGCCCTTGCTTACATATTTATGTAGATATTAATTATCTACTTTTTTGTTTGGTTTTTGATTAATAAAATACAAGACATTAAAAACAGTCTGCATTTGGAAATTTCGCTAGTGTTTTTTTAGACATTCTTATATACAACTAATTGTCATAATTCGCTATGACTGATCTAACCAAAAAACTGGCACTAAATGTGCAGAAATTGGATCAGGTGATGCTCGATATTCAACGAATGAAAACTGCTTTCATAGAAAAAACCATATCATTCAATAAAATTGAACTGGAGTGTCGCTTGCAGCTTCTTAATGGATATATTGAGAAAGCTATGACAATCCAAGGTGAAATCGACAACTTAAATCCTAGTAATAAAAGTCGTGGTTTATTGGAAGACCTATCTGTGAGTACAAAGGCCTTGTTTTTGGGAGCTACACAAGAAGAGGATTCAAAACCACGAACTATGCACACTTCTATTAGTTCTCACCTGCCGAAGATGCGATTACCAAAATTCGGAGGTAAGCATGCTGAGTTCAAAAATTTTATCAGTTTGTTCAAAAGTCTGGTTCACAATGATTCGTCGCTTACGGATGTAGAGAAATTTAGCCACTTAGTTTCATGTCTATCTGATGAGGCCTTAGGCACAGTTAGGGCATTTCCTATTACGGACAAAAATTATTCCAAGGCTTTGACCACCCTTGAGTCAGTATACGATAATAAGTGTCTTATGTTTTTCGACACAATATCGCAGCTTTTCGATATGCCCAGCATGACTAGGCCATCAAGTTCCGGCTTAAGGAGTATAATTGACACAGTTTCAGCTATATATGCCTCACTGCTGTCCGTCGGAAATGATACAAATATTGCAAACGCTATGCTCATCCACATAGTGTTATCAAAGGTGGATCATACTACTAAAGCCAGGTTTGAAGAACAGCTTGATTACGACAAGCTTCCCCAGTGGTCCGAATGTGCTATGCAACTTAATAGAAGATACCAATATTTGGCAGCAGAGGAATCAACAAAGAGCAAAGTGAAGAGCAAAGCTGACTCAGGTAAAGCAACCTACAAATCATCATTTTCCTGTGCAGAAGGCACTCTGAAGCCTGAACCTAAGTGCTTATATTGCAGTTCAGCTGACCATAACATTGGCAACTGTCAGTCTTTCACTGCTATGGCCTTTGCTCAACGGTTTGATTTTGTAAAGGCTCATAAATTGTGCATAAACTGCTTAAAGCCAGGTCATACGGTAACAAAATGTAAAACTTCCAAGTGTCGCGTTTGCTCAAGGCCGCATCATACAGTGTTACATCGATATGATGTTCAAGTTACCGCCACTCCTGTTGTGGAGTCGCCCACATCACAGGCCTTTGCAAGTCATGTACAAGGCACTGATCAAGTGCTTCTCGCTACCGCACTGATTAAAATCAGAGACAGAACAGGTCAATTTCAACCCGCTAGAGCACTTCTTGACTCAGGCTCTCAAGTAAATTTTATGTCTGAGAATTTAGCGCAACGATTGCGCCTTCGCCGTGAGAACAGTTCCCTAAATATAGTGACTGTTGGTAAAAATAGTACATCAATTAGGCATAAAGTGCACACAACAGTCCAATCTCGTATTAATGCACATAATTTTAATGCTGACTTTTGGATTCTTGGATCCATATCGTCGTATCAACCTGGTCATAAAGTTAGTTCTCACAAGTGGAATATTCCACCAAATATTGAATTAGCAGATCCTGATTTTTACAGACCAGCTAAGGTTGATATTCTGTTAGGTGCAGAAATATTCTTTGAGTTGTTGTGCGTTGGCCAAATAAAACTAAGTTCAGAACTCCCAGCTATACAAAAAACGTTATTGGGCTGGGTGGTTTCTGGGAAATGTTCTCGGACTGAGTCTAGCAATACAGCAGCTTGCAATCTCACAACGTTCAATAATCAATGTTCTCTCGATATGTTGGTTGAAAGATTCTGGGAATTAGAGCAAGTCCCAACCAAATCGAAGGCCACCTTTTACACGGCTGAACAAGAAGCTTGTGAGCAACATTACAAGAAAAATGTTGTAAGACTGGCTTCTGGACGGTTTGAAGTCAAGTTGCCCTTTAAAATCGATCCTTCGGTGCTAGGTCAGTCGTATGAAACTGCAAGGAGACGGTTTCAATCGCTGGAGCGCAGATTACAAAAAGATAAAAAGCCTTTACGATATGTACAATGACTTCATGCGAGAATATCGTGACTTGGGTCATATGTCGCTACTAATGTCGTCTCCACCAGGACCACACTACTACATCCCACATCAGTGTGTCCTGAGGCCTGAGGTACCACAACCCACAGCACGTCTTACCCCCACCTCGCCTCACTTTTAAAACAAAAAAGACAATACAACTGCGTAGTATTTGACGCATCAAGTAAAACTTCAACGTCAGTTTCTTTAAATGAAACGCTTATGGTTGGTGCTACTATTCAGAGGGAGCTTTATTCAACGTTGATTCGATTTCGATTGCATCGGTATGTCATAACAGCCGATATTTAAACGAGAAAGGCAAAGCTAACTTCGTCTATACCGAAGTTTTGATACACTTGAAATAGCTTGTCTCAACGGTTAGAGACTTCAACCAAACTTCGCAGATCAGCTTAAAAACATTACATATTACCCATGACCGTGTTTGAGAGCAGTAATATTGAGAACAAACCAGTTTTTCTTACTAAAATCCATTTTCCGAACGAACATTTGTATGGCAGCTACAAGAAGTAGTCATCCGATCCGGTCGGTTCCGACATATTAGCAGCGTGCAGTAAAAAGAAGACTCTGTGCAAAGTTTCAGCTCGATAGCTCCAAAACTGAGGGACTAGTTCGCGTAGAAACAGACAGACGGACAGACGGACGGACGGACAGACGGACGGACAAAGCTTAATCGACTCAGCTCGTCATGCTGATCAAGAATATATATACTTTATATGGTCGGAGATGATTCCTTCTATGCGTTGCAAACTTCTGGGCAAAATTATAATACACTTTTCAAGTGTATAAAAATGTACAGACAGGTAAATGTTACTGAAGCTGATCGCAAATTTCAATTGATTTCAGATTTCAGATTTACTGTTTAAACACAGTGACGTACGGCACTGCTTCTGCCCCGTTTTTGGCAGTTCGATGTCTTTCAGAATTGTCGAATTTGTATAGCAAGTCACATCCCGTTGGAGCAGCTGTCATTAAAAACGACTTTTATGTTGACGACATGCTTGCTGGCGCTAATTCACTTTCCGAACTAAAGGTCATATGTCAGGAAGTTGAGGAAGTGCTAGAAATGGGAGGCTTTAAGTTAGCAAAATGGGCAACAAACCATCCAAACTTATTTGAAACCATCAGCAGCAAAAAGGACTTGCAGCTTAACATCGGGGATTCCGTGAAGGCTCTGGGTATGCTATGGTCACCTAGAGATGACTTAATACACTATCGCTTAAAAGACACATTTGATTCTATAGCTCCCACGAAGAGAAACATTCTGTCAGTCGCAGCTAGGCTGTTTGATCCATTGGGATTACAGTGCCCTATTATTAAAAGGGCAAAAATGTTGCTGCAAATTTTATGGCAACAAAAAATAGATTCGGATGAGTCCATTCCAATGCACCTTCCTACTGAGTGGGAAAGGTTCAAAGCAAACTTGCGCAGCCTTGCCAAAATTTCGATTCCTCGAGGGGTGTGTCTTGCCAATTGTAAAAATATCGAAATCCATGGATTTTCTGATGCATCGAGTCATGCATATGGCTGTTGCATTTACGTCCGCGCTAGCACAGAGAGTCAAACTGAAGTCAGGTTATTGACTGCAAAATCTCGTGTAGCACCGCTAAAGACCAAATCAATACCACGGCTTGAGCTTTGCGCCGCACACCTACTGGCCAAGCTTTGGGAGAAAGTAGAACCTATGATTGAAAAATTGTGTATCACAAGGGTAACCTTTTGGTCAGACTCACAGGTCGTTCTATACTGGCTGAAACGAGACCCATCCACTCTAGCAGTTTTCGTTGCAAACAGAGTGGCAGAGGTGCAGGAATTGTCCACTAACGCCACTTGGCGCCATGTACCTTCAGAGCACAATCCCTCTGACCTTCTTTCACGCGGCACTGATATAGACGAGTTAGTTAGCTCGTTTTGGTTCAATGGGCCAGAGTTTTTGTCCAAATCTGCAGACGAGTGGCCTCAACTTCAAAAAGTTGAGGTTCCAGCATCGCTTTTAGGATCGGAAGACAGAAAAAATGCTACAGTGCACACTGTCGCTGTTCTAGAGCCACACCCAATAATCGAGTGGATAAACAAATTCTCGGTACTTACGAAACTGGTACGGATTATGGCATATGTAAACCGTTTTGTTTACAGAACAAAGGGCAACGATTCCAAGCTGCTTTCAGCATCTGAGCTAAGGCTTGCCTTTCTCAAATTAGTCGAAGCTGTGCAATCCGTGGAACTGCGTTTCGAAATCGCTGATTTGGCAAAATCAAAGGTACTCTGCCCAAATTTGCAGAGATTGAATCCCTTTTTAGACGAGTTTCAACACAGAAATGTGAAACTAAAAATCTTGAGGGTGGGTGGCAGGCTACTAAATGCGCCAATACCGTATGAAACGAAGTTTCCAATGCTATTGCCTCGAAATAAACGTCTATCGCAACTTCACATTCGCAACTTGCATCTAAAAAACCATCATGCTGGTGCAAAGGTTCTGATGTCTCTATTACGTGAGGATATTTGGCTGATCAATGCTCGAGAGGCATGTAAAAGAATTGTTAGAGAATGCGTGCACTGCTTTCGCTATAAACCGAAGCTGTTAGGCCAAATAATGGGCAATTTACCACAAGATCGAGTGCGACCAGGAAGTGCATTTGCTGTATGTGGAGTGGACCTGTTCGGCCCAGTTTTCGTTAGTTCGAAAGTCCGCGGCAGACCGCCTATTAAAACTTACGTAGCTATTTTTGTGTGCTTCACTTCAAAGGCTGTTCACATTGAACCCATCGGAAATTTGTCCACTGATTGTTTTTTGAATTGTTTCAAAAGGTTCACCGGCAGACGAGGCGCTCCAGAGCGAATATACAGCGACAACGCAACGAACTTCACAGGAGCGAGCAACGTGTTGAAGGAGTTGCAAGCAGCGTTCGCCACACAACAGCAAGGGCTAGTGGAGTACGCCGCAGAGAAAGGCACAGAGTGGGTGTTCATTCCACCGAGAGCCCCTCATTTCGGCGGATTATGGCAGGCGGCGGTGAAGTCCGCCAAACAGCGGCTACTGAGAGGCGTAGGCAATGCGAACCCTACGCAGGAGGACCTCAACACACACCTGGTGGACATAGAAGCGCTACTCAATTCTCGACCCATAACGGCGCGCAGCAACGATCCCAACGATGGCGAAGCGTTAACGCCGGGTCATCTGCTAATCGGCAGACCTCTACTTTCGCTGCCGCACGAATCCGAGCAAGAAGGAGAAACCAGCAAGGCCAGCTTCGGGTTTTGAAGCAGTGGCGGCAGCTGTCACTGCTCAGGCAGCAGTTCTGGCGCAGTTGGTCGAAGGATTACCTACTCGACCTGCAGCAACGAACTCAATGGGCCACGCAGTCGCCCAATCTGGTGATCGGTTCCCTCGTGCTAATTCACGAGGACAACCTGCCTCCTCAACGATGGCTCACGGGACGCGTCACGCGCGTAATTACAGGAGACGACAATAAAGTGCGTGTGGCCGAAGTACGCACATCAGGCGGAACAATGAAACGACCCATTCACAAGCTTGCCCTGCTTCCAGTTGGTTAAAGAGCCATGTGCCTTTAACGGGGCCGGCATGTTGAATCATTAAAGATAAAGATAAACTGAATTAAAGTAGTATATTTACAGATTAAAATGTAAAGCATTGTTTTGAAGATCCTCTTTGACTTTGAAGATCCTCTCTTATATTAGTATGCGCTCAGCAACATAGTCACTAAGCAACATTTCTATTTGTGTATAAGCAAAGCCTAGACTGCTAGAGCAGTCAGTGGAATATATGAGTTAAACGAAAGGAGTTGTCGGTCTCATACTTTTTTGGCACCAGCTAGCTAAAGCTTTCTACTGTCGCGGTCCAAATCATTATTAAATTTTAAATCCAATAAAAATACTTATTGGAATTTTTCAATGGCCATTTTCATTTTGGAAGAAAAACGGCCCAATGACCGTTTTCGCACTAACGCCGCACCAAACTGTGACTTTTTCGTCATGAAGAGGCACTTCTTGAATCTCCTGAGGATTTTCAGTGGCGTAAATACGGCAATTTTGCTTATTTACGGTCCCATTCAATGTGAAATGGGCTTAATTTTTAATTTTTTAAAAGCACGTTGAGTTTTCACAATTGACTTGTTCTGTTGAATGTAAACTTCAACTATTTCAGAGCGCTTGCGTGGCGTGTATTGTTCCATGGTAAAAATCTGCTTGGACTGACGCTTCAACCGCGGTATGTCATTAAGCGATCTGACATCTCTGTCAAAAGTTATGGCGTTGCCAGATGGGTCCGTCGAATATGGACAACCCTGTATATATATATATATTTGATTTGCAGTGCGATTAAATCCGTTTGCTTAAGGCCCTAGCGCACTGCAAATCAATTATTTTCAAAAGGGCTTTTTAAGAATGCCTGATTTTCAGCACGATCTTCGGCCATGAGTTCGCGCATGCTCTGAACAAACTTCCCGTCCACGATTCTCTGAGCTTCTATAAATTAAGATTGTTGTGATTCCAGCTTATCAAGGCCCTCTTGAACTTGTGATAAAATTTTTTCAAGCATGTTCAACACGTTTTCTTTTCCTCAAAGTTAAATACATTAGATTTTTCTATAAAAAATTTATAAAACATTGGCTCACTTGAAGTATGGCTAGTCTTCGCTGTTAAATTTCCATTAGAAAGAGCTGCATGAGATGCTAGTGGATCGGGCACCACGTCAGTCTCCCACATTACCTCATTTAGACCTTCAGTTTCAAATGTTTCATATGAATCGTCGGTTGACGTGTTCACGACGATATCAGCACACACTGGCCGATTCCCAAACAGTTCGTTCATCTCTTGAGAGTAGGTGCAGGTCTTTCTTTATGCTCCACTCTTGCTATTGCTTCTCTTGACATCGAAAAAGATTCGTTTAAGCATCCGAATTTCGTTCTTGATTTGTTCGCTTGTTTTGAATATGTTTTTGGCCTTCAAAACACATGCCATTCTTTTGTACACTGCGGCGTTTCTCTTTGATTTCCCATCTAGCTGGCTCAATACATTGTCTTCCCTCATAATGCCCAACAGCTCGACGACTTCATCCTCTGCCCAACAGGCTCTTTTTTCACTCCGCTCAGCCATGTAAATAATGCAATACTAATTTAATTTAAAATTTTACAGAGCACTGTCAATTTTTTAAACATAGTTAACATGAAGAACAACACTTTATCCTGGTTGACAAAAAATTCACGGTAACTTATCATGATAAATTTAATTCTTGTATAAGTGTTTATATGCACAAATACGCGGTAAATTACCGCGTATTTCTCCACATATACGGAGGTGTCACAGAAATCTCTTCCAACCAAATTCCAACCTAAAACCAATTCTCGGTGTCACAGAAATCTCTTTCGGTTGGTTTCAAATCTCTCGTGTTTTGTCGGGAGATTTAGCTAAATTCACCACCCAAACAATTTTGACAAGCAAAACTAATTTTGGAACAGTAAACAAAATTATTTTTCTGGATAGGTTGCATAAAATAAATAAATAATTTAATTAGTTTAAACATTGAAATTTGCGTTTCAATAATTATTAGGAAAAAGAACCAAAGTCTTTCATGTTAATCTAAACCAACCACATCAGTGGCGCCGTTTAGCGATTGTGGCTCCATCTGGATGGCAGTCAGCGCATTAAGGGCTGGAGAGTTATACTTCATGTTTGCGCCAAAAAATATTTAAATTTTTAATTTTATTTATGAAGAATGTGAATTAAATTTGAACTATAATTTAAAAATGCATCATAAAACATTTATCACAGTCAAAAAATTTCAGTTTAACATCAAATTAACCCACAACTTAAATTAGGGAAATTTTTTTGCAAGAGATGCAGCCCTGTTTTTAGCGATGGAACTTTAATTGGAACAGTTTCTGTTCTAACTAGATTTTCAAATAAGAAAATGAAATCTCTTGAAGTTCTGGGACACCGACGGATTTTTCGAGCGATTTGCAAACCAACCGAGGTCAAAATCTCTAGAGATTTCTGTGACACCCCCGATAAACGGGTTATTTGTCTGGCAAAAAATTTTGGAGCTCTTCAAAATCATCCTCCTCTAGCAGACTATCCTCTTCCAAAGCAATAACATCTGTAATAGATTGGATTATGTACATCCATGACTTGAAGAAAATATTTTGTTTTATACTTACTATCTCTTTCATAACAGTTTTCGCCGCTCGTGGCAGATTCGCCAATCATTTCCATTATTATTTCCCACATGTCCGAAACTTTTTTTGACGAAGGCGGTCCTCCACCTGTACGGAATGTTTCCCTCTTCTCCAATCTCACTTTAGCCTTGGTTTTTTTCTTTAGCCCTTCATATTTTGCATTATGAGCCTGAGCACTGCGCTGAGTTCCGGTCTCGCTAGCGTAAGTAGACGCCAGTTTTGCCCACGCTTGCTCCTTTTGCTTCCAAGTGACCGTATCTGACTTCTTGTTCTCGACAAAGTTGTTATCCTCAACTAGAGCTACTAGTTCCCACTCCTCCTGGACTGTAAAATACCAAGCACGTTGCCTTTTTCTTGTGTATTTCATAATTTCAGATGACAGACAAACTTCTAACCAACATAAAAAGCTGTTTCTGATAGTGCTGTCAGATTTCCACTGGAAGTGCTACCACCTTATTAGAGAATTTGCCATTCATATGTAATCGTTTTAGCTAAGTTTATACACAGGTTTTGTAATCCAATTTCGTTATGTGGGACTTTATCTGTTGCATAGCGTTATTTGTCAAATAGCTGTTTCTCACTTACTTACACTCAAAAAATATATTTTCTAGATTTTAGAAATTCGCCAGCATAGCCCGAAAATGAGATTTTCTAGAAAATAATTTTTAAAACTTAGAAACTTATTATTAGTTTCCTAAATTTAGGGTAATTTCTATGTTCTAAAGAAAGAAAACATCTTTAATTATTAGATGTTCAGAGGGGTGATCAAACCCACGACCTCCCGCCCAGCAGTCCAGCACACTAACCACTGGGCCACAGACGGCCACAATTTCTCTAGATATTTTCCAAAAATCTTTCCTAAATTTTGCCCTTTAATTAAGAAAAGAAATGCATAGTTACCTAATTGCAGTGTACTGGCGTGGCCATTTGCTGACAATCGATATACATTTCTTATAGAATTATGGCTATCGGTAAAGTTTTTTGTATATCAAAAAAAATTTTAAATCAAAAAAAAACGAGAAAGGCAAAGCTAACTTCGTCTGTAACGAAGTTTTGATACACTTGAAATAGCTTGTCTCAACGGTTAGCGACTTCGACCAAACTTCGCCGATCAGCTTAAAAACATTACATATTACCCATGACCGTGTTTGTGAGCAATAATATTGAGAACAAAACAGTTTTTCTTACTAAAACTCATTTTCCGAACGAACATTTGTATGGCAGCTACAAGAAGTAGTCATCCGATCCGGTCGGTTCCGACATATTAGCAGCGTGCAGTAAAAAGAAGACTCTGTGCAAAGTTTCAGCTCGATAGCTCCAAAACTGAGGGACTAGTTCGCGTAGAAACAGACAGACGGACAGACGGACGGACGGACGGACGGACAAAGCTTAATCGACTCAGCTCGTCATGCTGATCAAGAATATATATACTTTATGTGGTCCGAGATGATTCCTTCTATGCGTTGCAAACTTCTGGGCAAAATTATAATACACTTTTCAAGTGTATAAAAATTGCAACTTAAGAAGTATCAGAACGCTGATCGCCATGACCCAACCAATTAAAGCCTAGTACGGAGGGCGTTCGAATTTTCCTTCAGCTGTCAAACTCCATATAAAAATAATTGCTCAAGCAATTTTTCCTTGCCTCATTCTGATGTTGGGTACGCAGAAAGCCAAGCAATACACACAAGGAATTTTGAGAGTTGCCATATCGACGAACCGTGTGGACTGTATCGAACAGCTGATATTTCTCCCAGAGATATTGTGCAGTCATTTTTTCCTTGTGTTAGTTGTCAAAAGCAGAGATCGCATAAAACGGTCCCCCGTTTGCCTGGGTCAGAAAACGACCGCTTTCACATTCAATAAATGTACCGACCCAACCATGGTACAACTAATAAGGTACGGCACTCGCTGTGTGCGGCCTCGGCTCGGGCCACATAATTTTAGTATGCGGTAGACATTTGCCATGAAAGGTGGTACCCGCGCATGCGCCGGGTTTTTGCTGCGCATTTTGGTGGTGGATTTCGTAGTTGTTTTGTTGTTGTTTAATAAATTGCTTGCTCTTTTTATACCCGTTACTCGTAGAGTAAAAAGGGTATACTAAAGTCGTGAAAATGTATGTAACAGGCAGAAGGAATCATTTCCTACCATATAAAGTATATATATTCTTGATCAGCATCAACAGCCGAGTCGATTTAGCCTTGTCCGTCTGTCCGTCCGTCCGTCCGTCCGTCTGTCTGTATGAACACCTATATCTCTGAGATGGTAAGATATAGAGATTTGACATGTATGGGACAAATGCTTCTTTTATCTGCACGCAGATCAAGTTTGTTTCAAATTTAGGCCACGCCCCCTCCCGCCCCCGCAATTTGGAAAAATGTTATATCACCTACAATTATCTCAATCGTACCTTCTAGAGATAGTTAGTAGTTAGCAAAATGAATCGATTTGCTGAAGGAATGATAAAGATCAGATGAGCGGTTCTCAAGTTATGAGCAAAAAAGTGAACCAAGCCCTCCCCGCTACCACCCTGAAAAAATGTTGCATACTTTTTGGATGGTCACACTAAGGTACGCGGGAACGCTGTTAAACCAGTTTTTTCATGAGTAACGGGTATATCGAAGTCGGTTAGAGCCGACTTTAACTTACGCTCTCGTTTATTCTTTTTATACCCTGTACCCATTAAAAATGGGTAAAAGGGGATAATGAAGTTGTGCAAATGTATGTAACAGGGAGAAGGAAACATCTCCGACCCTATAAAGTATATATATTCTTGATCAGCATCAATAGCTGAGTCGATTTAGGCATGTCCGTCTGTCCGTCCGTCCGTCTGTCCGTCTGTCTGTATGAACGCGTCGATCTCAGAGATGGTAAGAGATAGAGGTTTGACATGTATGGGACAAATGCTTCTTTTATCTGTACGCAGATCAAGTTTGTTTCAAATTTTGGCCACGCCCCCTCCCGCCCCCGCAATTTGGAAAAAACGTTATATCTCCCACAGTTTTGAAGATAGACGATTCGTACTTTATAGAGATAGTTAGTAATTAGAAAAATGAATCGATTTGCCAAAGATGATAAAAGTCGGATGAACGGTTCAGAAGTTAGGAGCAAAAAAGCGAAACAAGCCCCCCGCCACCACCCCACCCACCCTAAAAAAAATGTTGCATACTTTTCGGATGGTCACCCTAAAGAACGCAGGAGCACTATTAAACATGTTTTTTCATGACTAACGCGTTTATCGAAGTCGGTTAGAGCCGACTTTAACTTACGCACTCGTTGTCAATTGTACAGGGTATATTGAAGTCGGGCTACTCGACTGCAACGGTCTTACTTGTTGTTATTGCTTAAGTGCACATTTGGGGATGGGTTTTTAGAGTGAATTGATATGGTTTTTGGTTTGATGTTGCTGATGTTGATCTTGCAAAAAAAAATGTGTTCATATTTAGTGCAGAGTGCAGTGCCATGTTGTTGTGTTCTTGGAAATAAAATGTTTACATACTTATGCACTGCGTGCACTTGTCATTTTGTTGTTATTATTGTTGTTTCATCACAACAGAAAATATGTACATACTTACGTATGTAGATACATTTGTTTAATGCACATACATATTTAATTTGTGTGCATGTGCGCCGTTGATTCTCGCTCTCACCCTCCCTCTCTTTCGCACTCTCAGCAAAGCGCTTGGGCCACATTTTTCAGCTGAATGCCGTACCTTGAGTAGTTGTACCACGATGCAACTAGAAAGGTGAGGCGCTCTCTGAGCGCACTCTCAGATTCCTTCTAAAATTTTTAGTGTGCAGATGACACTTGAATAGGAAGGTAGTGTCCGCGCTTGTCATTAATCTTATTTTTTTGGTTTTGCATTTGGGGGTGGGTTTTTGTGCAAACAGATCTTGTAGCTGTCTTGTTGTTGTTGCATCGAAAAAGTGAATACATGCTAAATTTGCACTGCGTTGAATTGTCAAATTGTTGCATTTATTGATTCTGCGATGGAAAACAAAATTTAGACATTCTTTAATATGCTCTTTAAATTGTTGTTTTTGTTGTTACTTAATTGAATAAGAAAATGTATACATACTTCGTTATTGAATTTTGGGGTGAATTTAATTACATAATTTGAAATTTTTTGTAATATATTTAATTTGTTTCAAATAATATGTACCAATAAAATGTGCTCATGCATATAAATGCTGTCATTGCTTTGTTATATTTTCTGTTCTACACACACACATACTAAATTTGTGTGTAATATTGTGATATGTGATTCGTTCTCGCACTCACTCTCCCGCTCTCTCTTACTCTCTGAGCAAAAGCGCTTACTTCTAAAAAGTTCGTTGAGCGCCTCACCTTTCTAGTTGCATCATGAGTTGTACCATGGACCCAACCGTCAACTACGCTCTCTGCCTCTCTTTGGTTGTGAGAGGAGAGACACACATTTATTTTTAAATTTTTCTGTCAGGTCTGGCTCGGGCCCTTTTGCCAAAATTCATGTATTCAAAAGGTCTTTTTTGTATGTATGCATCGTTGTGTGAGCATACAGCTTCCCAGTCGGACTTGAATGCATGACAGATGTTCATATTTCATGCCAACTTGTCACGTCAGAAGGCATGAGAAAATCTGAAGGTTCCGTTTCGTTTGTCTTAAGAAACGCCGTGAAACTCAGGGGTTGTTCTTGTAACCGTTAACCGTTTGGGTGACGTCAAGCGGCAGCCTTCGGGTTCCGCGCTTCTCCTTACTAACTCAGTACTTCAGATGCACTGACTTTGTATATCGTAGGGAGGATGATTTTTCCATGCCTTATGTGTAAAATGTCACCCCCATAATAAACTTTAGATTTGAGTTTATTTGCAAATTTTATTGACATTTAATTCAATATACAAACCAACAACTATTTTTGTTTACTTCTATTATTATTGTTGATGTTCGCCATGATGACTTTGGTTGCTAATGGTAGGGATGATTGTTAGTGATTTGGCCTTTAAGTGTGTTGTTGCTCATAGTTTGCGCAGGAGGACCAGTTTTAAATAAAAAGTTTATTAATAATGACAAATTAACAATAAAAATATTACTTAAGTGCTATTGAGTCCCCAGATGTAATTAAATTCGATACTCACCAACAATATATTGCGCACTTAGAATAATAAAAATATTATAAATATTCTCTGTCAACGCGTCTTTTTTCTGCCGAAGCCGAAATCTCACTGACTTCATAAATTTTTCGCTTTTCTCTTTCTCGTTTGGTCAACGTTCACTAAGCGTTCGGGGCTGACTTCGTTTTTCTACTTCGTGTTTGATCTCCACGACTGAGAGCCTGAACCGTTTAGCGATATGCAGACTTTTAGCCTTACGAATACCTGAGAAAAGAACGCATGAGTTTTTCATGTGGAAAAATGTACTTATTTCATGCCAAAAAATTATGTAGTGACTATTATCCTGAAATTTCATGCCACCAAAATATTAATTCATGCGGTGAAAAACAATGCCTGTTTTTTGAAGGACATCACAGATGGCAAGCAACTGCACACCGCATTTACATGAAGGGCTTGTGAAGCAGTTGGTGTCCAGTTGAGAAAAGGATTGCATATAATCACTTCGTGTGGCTGCCTCATTCTTCTGCACCAGACAATCAGGAGGGAGTCTTGCGCCACTCTTGTCATGTTGTTACAGGGCACGCCACAAGGCATGAACCGAGCCATCTTGCGTTGCAGCGATATGTGCACCTGAGTGGGATCCTTCTCGCCATGAATGATGTTCAAAATGGAAATGGATGTTAAAATGGAAATGGCCCCGTGCAGACCATTATATTCTTGGTAACAGGCAATTCTGTAGGCTTGCTCACATTCTTCATTTTAATAGCTGCCACTGCAACTGCAATTGCAACTTCCTCCATGTTGTGCATTGTGCCTCATTTTATTTAAATCTTATATTAAGTCATAATACAAATCAGGTGGTCTATTTATTTATTTTCCGTATTCGTTATTTTTTTTAAGTTTACCTGGGCACACTGCCCTTTACATTCCACAAAAAGGAATATTGGGCAAATTTCTAGAAGGAAAATTTGAACGCCCTCCGTACTAGGCTTAAGAGAGTAAGTGTGTATGATTTGTATAACTATTGCTTTTATTATATACATTACACACTAATTTTGTAGATATCTGCTGAGTGGACCAAGGATGATGTTACTCGACTTATTGACATGTTCGAGGCTAAATCTGCTCTGCACGACTCCTGCAATCCCACCTACAAAAGCAGATCGTACAGAATTACCATAATGAAAAAATTTGCAGAACAATTTGAGGGCAAAACAATATTGAATATTCAGGCCAAGATAAGTAATTTGCGCGGGCAATTCACAAATGAAATGGCCAAGCCGAAAAGAGCCAACAACAAAAGCGGAATGGGTACGGATGAGCGGGAGAGTCCATTTTGATTCCACCGACTTTGCTTTTTGGACCAATTTATAAAACCTCCAGCTTCGGAGTCTACCTAATCAGTATGTTGTAAAGCTGTTTTTCAATTTGAAATTAATTAACTTTTTTACAGGTTGCCAACGAACGTGACAGGGAATCGTTTTTAGAGGATTCGTTTTTGGAGCAGCCGGATGCAAAACGGGCTAATATTGATCCGTACATGTATTCCATTAAATATAACACAGTGCTACAAATTTCCAAAAATTGGTATAACCTGGGTATTGGCATAGCACAGGTCGCGTTTTCCTCGTGGACCCCCAAATCTAAAGTTCTGGCCCAAAAACCGTTTCTTGATCTTTTTGCTCACTTAAATTGAAATAACTCGCGAATGGACGATCTGATTAAATATAACTTTGGCAATTCTGATAGCTACGACAATGGTCAAATATATTATATTCATAGGTTATAGCGATAGCTGAGAAATGGGGGTATCAGATCTGGTATTTTCAACTTTTTATACACTTGAAAAGTGTATTATAATTTTGCCCAGAAGTTTGTAACGCATAGAAGGAATCATCTCCGACCACATAAAGTATATATATTCTTGATCAGCATGACGAGCTGAGTCGATTAAGCTTTGTCCGTCCGTCCGTCCGTCTGTCCGTCTGTCTGTTTCTACGCGAACTAGTCCCTCAGTTTTGGAGCTATCGAGCTGAAACTTTGGACAGAGTCTTCTTTTTACTGCACGCTCCTAATATGTCGGAACCGACCGGATGGGATAACTACTTCTTGTAGCTGCCATACAAATGTTCGTTCGAAAAATGGGTTTTAGTGAGAAAAACTGGTTTGTTCTCAATATTATCACTCTCAAACACGGTCATGGGTAATAGAAGTAGTAGTAGTAGTAGGTTTTTATTTTTTGTGCCATATTTAGCGATTGACAATAGATGCCGTCAGCCAGTTACAAAATTAATTGACTAAATCTAATGTAATGTAATATAAGACTTATTATTATTTTTATTATATTATTATCGGGGGTGTCACAGAAATCTCTAGAGATTTTGAACTCGGTTGGTTTGCAAATCGCTCGAAAAATCCGTCGGTGTTCCAGAACTTCAAGAGATTTCATTTTCTTATTTGAAAATCTAGTTAGAACAGAATCTGTTCCAATTAATGTTCCATCGCTAAAAACAGGGCTGCATCTCACGCAAAAAAATTTCCCTAATTTAAGTTATGGGTTAATTTGATGTTCAACTGAAATTTTTTGATTGTAATAAATGTTTTATGATGCATCTTTAAAAAATTGTTCAAATTTAATTCACATTCTTCATAAATAAAATTATAAATTTAAATATTTTTTGAAGCCAAACATGAAGTATAACTTTTCGGTTTTATATATATTATTTTAAAAATCTTCAACAATGATTTGATGCCTATATTGAAAGGCTTCCTTGAGGTAGTTTGCTAACACAACCCAATTTTCTCCGTTCAGTATTTTTTCGAATTTGTCCATGCCTATTAATTGGGTTCCCCAGTGTGCTTGCCTGATTTCTTTAAGCACCGGGCATACTGCTATTAAATGGAAAGTGTCTTCCCTTTCATGTAGGTTACACATGCTGCACTCTGTATTAGCTCCCGTAGCTGCCTAGCTGGCCTATAGTTGATATCCAACACCTCTGCTCTCGCTTTGAATATCACGGATATTGCCTGTGAGCCGAGAGTGTCAGAGAAATAGTTTTGAACTCCCATGTCATATTTTAATCTCCTGTAGTACGCTCGGGTTCCACTGCATCTTGCCTGATCTATGAATCTCGTTCGTGCTGCTACTGCTAGGCCTTCCAGTATCTGTTTGTGCTTGTCATTCCAAGAATTTAGGTCTTCCAAAGATAATTGTACGCCGACTTGATTCGCTAGGCTGTCCCACTTCTTAAAGAATTGCGATCTACTATGCAAGAGATGCATTGCTACAATTTTTGGAAGTCTTTGAGAGCTGAGGTTCATGACTTTTCTTATATAAGAGAAATGCATTTCCAACGTCTTTATATAAAGCGGAACTAGGCCGGTTTCAAGGTAAATGGCGTAGTGTGGCGTGTTCCTTGGCCATTTGAAAATCCTCTTCAGGAAAGTGGGTACAAGTCTTTCCATGGAGTCGTGAAGTCGTTGTAATACGTGCTTATCGAAAGTCATATTCGGCGTTAGCAGTACTCCCAGGTACTTATATTCCCTAACATTTTCGATTAAGCAACCATTTATGGACCACGTTTCACTAGTCGAGGGGCGGCCTCTCGTATCCTTAATCACCATGACCTTTGATTTCTCGGTGTTGATCCGAAGATTCCATAGTTTGCAGTAGTCTTGTACGCCTCCTGGTAGAACAGTGGTGATGTCGTCCACAAAAAGTGAAAACAGGAAGGGGCTTAAAAGGCAACCTTGTTTGACGACCATGCTAGTATCAAAAAATTCCGATCTTTGCTTGCCATCCCAAACTGCTGTTTTGTTGTCTGTGTACATAGCCTTTATTGCGTTAAGTATTTTTGTCGAAATTCCGCAGTTACTGAGCTTTAGAAATAGAGCTCTTCGATCAATTGTGTCAAAAGCGGCCTTAAAGTCTATGAAAAACATGTACATTTTTTTCTTTCGCTGCAGGTACTCATTCGCAATGGCGGTTAACACAAAAATACTGTCGATGGTTGAGTATCCTTTACGAAAACCCGACTGATACTCGCTTAAAATGTGGTGTCTATTAGCCCAAGTCGTTATCTTTTAACAGAATAGAAGCGAATACTTTTGTGCTATTTAGGAAGAAATTCCTCTATAGTTACTTGCTTCGGTGGGGTCTCCTTTTTAAAAATTGGGAAGATGATATTGGAGAGAAAGTTTGTTGACGATATTCCTTCATCAAGGATGGTATTGTAGGCTATGGATAGTTGGTCTATGAAAGTGTCTGATGAGTTTTTAAGAAATTCTGCTGGTATTCTGTCATCCCTGGGGCTTTGTTGTCCTTAGCGCTGCGTAATGCCCGAGGATTTCTGATCTGGTAATTTGAGCATCAGTTCTTCATTTATTATCAATGGGAGTGCGAAGCTGATTTCCGATTCACAAGGTACTTGGGGAGGGCTTTGAAATGTGTTGCTAGCAAAGTGGGCTTGCTTTTATACCATTCGACGCAGCGCTGCCATTCAGTTTTCTGGCTATTGCCCAGAAGCTCTTACTATCATTTATTTTACAAATTTCCACTTCAGTTGCTGATAGTAGAGTCGTTGTTTTTGCCGACAGAGTTCCTTATTTTTGAATTTGCGGTTTGATAATTTAAGCGGCCTTCTCTAGTTTCTGAGTGTCTGATTTTTTTCAATTTTTGCATAGAGATTTTTCTTGCACTTTCGCATTCTGCATCATACCAAGCCTGTCTAAAAGTGCTTTGCTTTCCAGTCTGCGTACATTTTGCGGCTTCTTTTATGCTGCCTGTGAGCATATCCATGGTCAGTTTCATCTCATCTTGTTGCTGTTGAGCTAAGCATCGGTCCAACTCTGATTGATACCTGCGCACAAATCGATTGTTCCACCTCAGTTTTGGCAATAAGCAGTTTTCCGCCTCTTCTTCCTGGGTTAACGGTTTTACCGTAAGAGCTACGATGATCGGCATGTGGTCAGAGAAAATTTCTTCTTTAATTTCAAAATCGCTGATTACCTCGTTCCATTTTCCCCCAGCTGCACAGTAGTCGATCGTAGAGCACGATTGTCCACGAATAAAGGTATAATTTCCTTCTGCGTCTCCCTTAGTTCGCCCGTTGAGTACTTCCAAATCAAATAAATTGCATAGTTCAACCAGTTTTATTCCTTTGGCATCCGTTTTTTTATCCCTTGCTGAACGCTGACTCTGTACTATCGCGGTCGCTCCGGCTACATATCCATTTGAGAATTTATGATTTCCTATTCGAGCATTTAGGTCACCGATCACCATCATGTTGGTCGTTTCGCTTTCAGTCAAAGTATCGTAAAGGTCATCATAATCATCATTTCACTTGTTACAGTTTAAATACGTTGGAAACATTTTAAGTATCTCATTACCAAAATTGAAAGCGATGGCCATTCTGTTTTGTGAGTCAAAATTTGGAGCAGGACAAGTCTAGATTTTGTTACCTGTACTCTACCAGGAATCAAACCTGCTTTAAGAAGAAGGAAAAAAGCTAGCTAAATCTCATTTAATGTCAATATTCAAGAAGATCTAAATCGTTAATGAAAACATAATGGATAATTCTTTGAGCCCGATAAATAAAGACGAGTTGGAAACATAAGGACTAATTTCCATCATTAAGTAAAATATCGTTTGTTAATTGCATTGAAGCGTTTGATGGCGAAAAGCATTTACCTAAAGATAAATATTGGAATATTTATCAGGAAAATTAACTTAAGCAATTCCAGCCACACAAGTGTCAGTAGAACAAGCATTTCTTAGGGCCGATTTCTCTTCTTCCAAATAGCAGCTATGTGTCAGAAAGGCTTACAATTAACTCTGCTATTTGTAAGTTTATGTGATTGATACCTCAATGTAGAAGATGTGAGTTCGGCCCTTAAGAGGCAATATCGATGAAACTTTACTATAAGATACATTATTACTAAATCTTAACTAAAATTCCATCATATTGAACTAAATTTTAGTTCTTTAAGGTCCATTTCCAGATGACATAAAAATTTATTTCGGTACTATACTTCATTCAAATAAGACTGCTTTGCAATAGCATTCAGATTTTAAATCAGTTAAGAAGTGTTTCTATTCATGTGAACTTCGACATAAAAATTGATTTTTATGTCATCTGGAATCAGGCCTTTAAACTCTAAATTTCTCCTATTGTTCTGAAATGCAGTCAATCGAAAGAAATTATCTTCATTAAATAACACAGTCTTAAAGATATCGTTATGTAATCAAAGCAAATTTTGACTTTAATAAAAATTAAATATTTATTATATAATAATTAAAAACCTGACTAAACAACCTAAACCTAACCTAAATACTCTGACTAAATGTATCAAAAATACATTTCTTTAGTTTGTTAAATGAATACAGCGCTAACCGAACCGAACCGAACCGAACCCGCGGTTCAGTAAGCCCCAAAAACCATGTAATGAACCGAACCGGCGGTTTAAAAACTGTGTGAACCACTGAACCGAACCAGTCCTTATTTCCGAGCGGTTGCATCCCTGCTTATAAATCAAACAGTCGAACTAATCGTGAAAATTCTAAAATTTTCATAGAACCTAAGATTATTATCTATGCAGTGTCCGGCACCGTTCAATTTGCTGTGTATACAAGTAGGGTGGTAGCGGGGGGCTTGGTTCCACTTTTTTGCTCATAACTTGAGAACCGTTCATCCGATCTTTATCGTTTCTTCGGCAAATCGATTCATGCTAATTACTAACTATCTCTAGAAAGTACGAATCGTCTATCTTCAAAACTGTGGGAGATATAACGTTTTTTCCAAATTGCGGGGGCGGGAGGGGGCGTGGCCAAAATTTCAAACAAACTTGATCTGCGTACAGATAAAAGAAGCATTTGTCCCATACATGTCAAACCTCTATCTCTTACCATCTCTGAGATCGACGCGTTCATACAGACAGACGGACAGACGGACGGACGGACAGACAGACAAGGCTAAATCGACTCGGCTGTTGATGCTGATCAAGAATATATATACTTTATATGGTCGGAAATAATTCCTTCTGCCTGTTACATACATTTGCACGACTTTAGTATACCCTTTTTACTCTACGAGTAACGGGTATAAAAATGTTGCATACTTTTTGGATGGTCACACTAAGGGACGCGGGAACACTGGTAAACATGTTTTTTCATGAGTAACGGGTATATAGAAGTCGGTTAGAGCCGACCTTAACTTACGCTCTCGTTTGTAGTTGAGTGCGTGGTTTTCTTTGTGTTACATCAGATGAAGATTTTGTTTTATTTGCTAATAAACAAATTACACAGCATCAGATGCAGTTATGGATTCTGGATGTTGATTTAGGCTTCTCAATGTTTGCTGACTGATTTATATGGTAATTTGTCGCAGAAATCTATTTTTGTTTATTAATTTAGCAGGAGCTCTGAATTTTGCGTATATGGCGCGCTGACAATCGATAACAATCGATTTGCTTTCGTTTTAGTAAAACCGTTCTCTGAGAAGAAAATTGCGCCGCGCGCTTAATGTTTGTTTAAATTTTGCTGCGACTTAAATATAAAAAAGTTGTAAGTTATTTTGGCTTTCATATTAAAGCAATTATCGGGGGTGCCACAGAAATCACTAGCGATTTTCGTATAAACGCTTGTATTTTATATTAATACTGCTCGAATTTATATGTGAAGAGGCACCAAAAAGCACGCCTACTAGATCAGATAGCGAATTTGAGCGATTTGGAATCGACTTGTCA
Organism: Lordiphosa stackelbergi; assembly: GCA_018904235.1. Classification (NCBI taxonomy): domain Eukaryota; kingdom Metazoa; phylum Arthropoda; class Insecta; order Diptera; family Drosophilidae; genus Lordiphosa; species Lordiphosa stackelbergi. The sequence goes on from JAEIFU010001004.1 coordinate 57,464, forward strand.
AATCTACTTGGCTTTGTATCGTCGGTTTCAATTCGCTTTATTTTCGCCATCTGATCTAGTAGGCGTATAGCCAATAAAAAAAAAAATAATATAACCTCACTTTCCTCACATTTTTTGGGCACACTAGCAGCTGTGAAAAGCTGTTTCGTGAAATCAAATCGAAATCCAATCATGTAGTTGTATTAAGTTCAAATGAAAGGTAATGCGATCTTAATTATAATTCTAATGGGAAGGCTATTAAATACTTCTTCCTCTGAATAACGGGTATATCAAAGTCGGGCAAAGTTAACTTAAACTTTCGTTTGCAATTGGTCGACAACATGCGACAACATCGACAACACCCCTTAGTGACTGCATGCAATTGAAGAAGAAGAACAAGTAAGACCGTTGCAGTCGAGTAGCCCGACTTCAATATACCCTGTACAATTGACAATGAGAGAGTGACCATCCGAAAAGTATGCAACATTTTTTTTAGGGTGGGTGGGGTGGTGGCGGGGGTGCTTGGTTCGCTTTTTTGCTCATAACTTCTGAACCGTTCATCCGATTTTTATCATTTCTTCGGCAAATCGATTTATTTTGCTAATTACTAACTATCTCTAGAAAGTACAAATCGTCTATCTTCAAAACTGTGGGAGATATAACGTTTTTTCCAAATTGCGGGGGGCGGGAGGGGGCGTGGCCAAAATTTGAAACAAACTTGATCTGCGTACAGATAAAAGAAGGATTTGTTCCATACATGTCAAACCTCTATCTCTTACCATCTCTGAGATCGACGCGTTCATACAGACAGACGGACGGACGGACAGACGGACAGACGGACATGGCTAAATCGACTCGGCTATTGATGCTGATCAAGAATATATATACTTTATAGGGTCGGAGATGTTTCCTTCTCGCTGTTACATACATTTGCACAACTTCATTATCCCCTTTTACCCATTTTTAATGGGTACAGGGTATAAAAACGTGATTGATTGGTGTTGGTGAAGGGGATGGTGGGAGGGGTGGTTGCGGAGGGGAAATTAAGGCCGAACGCATTCGGTGATTTTCAAACGTATAAGAGCCAAATTCTTCCCAAAGTCATTTCTTACTGAATTTCGGAATAATACATTTACATATTTGCTGTCCTCTCTCTTGGAAAGCAATGCTTTACATCATTTTATCCCAATGCGCTTACAATCGCGGTATTTAGCCAGCGACGATTTAGCCAGACCATTTTTCCCAATTCAAATGATCGCATATCGATAGGAATGTGAGCTGTAAGTCGAGATATTTGTGGGCATTTGTAACCTATGCCAATCAGGTGCTTTTTGTATGGTCACGCAAGGTAGGTGGTCTCAAAAAATGAAGATATCTCATATTTATCATTTCTTCGGCAAATCGATTTATTTTGCTAATTACTAACTCTCTCTAGAAAGTACAAATCGTCTATCTTCAAAACTGTGGGAGATATAACGTTTTTTCCAAATTGCGGGGGCGGGAGGGGCGTGGCCAAAATTTGAAACAAACTTGATCTGCGTACAGATAAAAGAAGGATTTGTTCCATACATGTCAAACCTCTATCTCTTACCATCTCTGAGATCGACGCGTTCATACAGACAGACGGCGGACGGACAGACGGACAGACGGACATGGCTAAATCGACTCGGCTATTGATGCTGATCAAGAATATATATACTTTATAGGGTCGGAGATGTTTCCTTCTCGCTGTTACATACATTTGCACAACTTCATTATCCCCTTTTACCCATTTTTAATGGGTACAGGGTATAAAAACGTGATTGATTGGTGTTGGTGAAGGGGATGGTGGGGAGGTGGTTGCGGAGGGGAAATTAAGGCCGAACGCATTCGGTGATTTTCAAACGTATAAGAGCCAAATTCTTCCCAAAGTCATTTCTTACTGAATTTCGGAATAATACATTTACATATTTGCTGTCCTCTCTCTTGGAAAGCAATGCTTTACATCATTTTATCCCAATGCGCAAGACTATGGGTGGATAAGGAGAAAGGAAAGGAGAGGGAGGGTGGGCAATGGCTGGGTTTTTTGACTTTGAGTGAGTGATTTAAATGATATGGGCTCAAAATTAGAACAGTATAACACTGAGATAAAAAATGTAACAGAAGCAGAAACCCCTAAATTCAAAAATTTGTAACCGTAACAGACATTTTTTTCTTGTGACAGTAACCGTAAAGCCTTTATTAACATAACCGGTTATCAGTACCTAAACAAAAACACTGTGATTTAATTTTTGAAACCGATTGGTCTCAATTGTACAATTGTACAGATATTGATGTCACCATAAAACTTTTTTACGAAACCTTGTATTCGCTTTTTGATGTTTGTGTTTTGCTTGAGCTCCCTCGCTGTCCAGATAGGCAGCCTTGGTTCACAAGAGAACTAATTAATTTAAAAAACAAGAAGTCAAGGTATTTCAAAAAGTATAAGACGTCAAAAAATCATCTCATTTCTTTCGATATGTTGATGTTCGTTCTAGATTTAATGTGCTTAATGCACAATGTTATAACGACTATCTTAACCGTTGCAGGCTGTAATTCTCGCAAAATCCTAAGCAGTTTTATTCGTTTGTTAATTCTAAACGCAAATTATATTAAGTATTATTGGAATAAATTCTTTAACTGTGGCATACATAAGAAGGATGCGCCGTAGGCGCGGGAAACGGAAAAAAAAATTGACTTCGATGAACCGAAACAAAAATTATTTCGAGGTCGCACATAGTTTTCTGGTTTAATGGCAAATGCGTTCCGAATTAGCTTTCTTTGTAGTCTGTCTGCAGAGGTTTTTACTAGAGGCTGATATAATTAGACGAGTTGGACCACGTTTTTGGAAATATAACATAACCCAAACTGTGGAAGTCTATCCGTTCGATCTCAGTGGCGAAGATGCTTTAGTTTAGAAATAGTACATAAGATTGTCCTGCTCATTGGGCACCATTATGACCTAAGAAATTGAAAGTTGTCTAGTTGCCAATCCTAGTAAGCCCCAAATATTCGGAAAATACCGCGAAATCGATGGATAGCGAACTATATAGAATTAATGTAAAATATTATTTGGTGTTTGTTAATTGGTCTTTTATAATTGACACTATTAATTTGAGTGTTTTTTTCCATGTAACAAGGAATTTAGTAACACTTTCTAAATTGAGTAAAAAAGTTTATTTAAAAGAAACTTTCTGATTTTGCTTATCGGATAGACATGTTTGGTTTTTAATATGGAAAATATGGTTATTTTTTAAAAAAATCGATTTTTTTTAAATTATTGTACAGTTGACACAACTTTTCTTTCATAAGAAATTTTCAAAGCATACTACAAATCTGCACCCCCTGCATACGCCTTTGATAACATAATCAATATATTGGAAGGGCTTAATAGAAAGAAGCAGTATGTAATAGTGGAAGATATGGAATGCCTAACATCCGACCATTGCAGACTACTGATCTTTTGTCCCTTTAAACTCACTAGTAAGCTTTCAAAATGCGTTCAATAAATATTTATTTTATTACTAGATCTTGAAGTGCAGAATCTTACAACGTTCTCCATGCAGAGTCCAAATAACCTTCAGGAATACCACTATGTATTGCCACCCCCAATGTTTATAGGAGTTTTAAAAAGGCAACTTGATATAGCATGGGCGCAACGAAATAATTATGGAAATGTAAAATAAAAACATTCATGGAATGCTACTTTAATGTTAACGGATAGTATAACTATGGAAAGACTATGAGCACACCATTTGTGGCCATCGACTAGTGGGCGGCAGCCTTACCAGTGCAGCCGAATATTTGGCCTGAAACAAAAGTGCATTTTTTGCAAAAACCCTCCACATGATTTTAATGAGGAAGGGTGCAAAAGATGCGGAATTAATTGAAGATTAATCCTGCATATCGCTAATAGGGCTACGCGAGCTTACAATCGCGGTATTTAGCCAGCGACGATTTAGCCAGACCATTTTTTCCCAATTCAAATGATCGCATATCGATAGGAATGTGAGCTGTAAGTCGAGATATTTGTGGGCATTTGTAACCTATGCCAATCAGGTGCTTTTTGTATGGGCACGCAAGGTAGGTGGTCTCAAAAAAATTAAGATATCTCGAAAACAGCTAAAGCCATGGCAAATACGCTGGTATATCGTGCATTGCCATACGCGAGCTGGGAATTGAGATATTTGATTTATAGTGGAAAGTCAATTTTTCAACACTTGATTTTTAATATGAAAAGCTTAATCCACATCTCTGAGATCGACGCGTTCATACAGACAGACGGACAGACGGACGGACGGACAGACATGCGCTAAATCGACTCGGCTGTTGATGCTGATCAAGAATATATATACTTTATGGTCGGAAATAATTCCTTCTGCTGTTACATACATTTGCACGACTTTAGTATACCCTTTTTACTCTACGAGTAACGGGTATAAAAATGTTGCATACTTTTTTGGATGGTCACACAAGGGGACGTGGGAAACACTGGTAAACATGTTTTTTCATGAGTAACGGGTATATAGAAGTCGGTTAGAGCCGACCTTAAAAACTCACGTTTGTAGTTGAGTGCGTGGTTTTCTTTGTGTTACATCAGATGAAGATTTTGTTTTACTTGCTAATAAACAAATTACACAGCATCAGATGCAGTTATGGATTCTGGATGTTTTTAGGCTTCTCAATGTTTGCTGACTGATTTATATGGTAATTTGTCGCAGAAATCTATTTTTGTTTATTAATTTAGCAGGAGCTCTGAATTTTTGCGATATGGCGCGCTGACAATCGATAACAATCGATTTGCTCGCTTTAGTAAAACCGTTCTCTGAGAAGAAAATTGCGCCGCGCGCTTAATGTTTGTTTAAATTTTGCTGCGACTTAAATATAAAAAAGTTGTAAGTTATTTTGGCTTTCATATTAAAGCAATTATCGGGGGTGCCACAGAAATCACTAGCGATTTTCGTATAAACGCTTGTATTTTATATTAATACTGCTCGAATTTATATGTGAAGAGGCACCAAAAGCACGCCTACTAGATCAGATAGCGAATTTGAGCGATTTGGAATCGACTTGTCAAATCTACTTGGCTTTGTATCGTCGGTTTCAATTCGCTTTATTTTCGCCATCTGATCTAGTAGGCGTATAGCCAATTAAAAAAAAATAATATAACCTCACTTTCCTCACATTTTTGGGCACACTAGCAGCTGTGAAAAGCTGTTTCGTGAAATCAAATCGAAATCCAATCATGTAGTTGTATTATGTTCAAATGAAAGGTAATGCGATCTTAATTATAATTCTAATGGGAAGGCTATTAAATACTTCTTCCACTGAATAACGGGTATATCAAAGTCGGGCAAAGTTAACTTAAACTTTCGTTTGCAATTGGTCGACAACATGCGACAACATCGACAACACCCCTTAGTGACTGCATGCAATTGAAGAAGAAGAACAAGTAAGACCGTTGCAGTCGAGTAGCCCGACTTCAATATACCCTGTACAATTGACAATGAGAGAGTGACCATCCGAAAAGTATGCAACATTTTTTTTAGGGTGGGTGGGGTGGTGGCGGGGGTGCTTGGTTCGCTTTTTTGCTCATAACTTCTGAACCGTTCATCCGATTTTTATCATTTCTTCGGCAAATCGATTTATTTTGCTAATTACTAACTATCTCTAGAAAGTACAAATCGTCTATCTTCAAAACTGTGGGAGATATAACGTTTTTTCCAAATTGCGGGGGCGGGAGGGGGCGTGGCCAAAATTTGAAACAAACTTGATCTGCGTACAGATAAAAGAAGGATTTGTTCCATACATGTCAAACCTCTATCTCTTACCATCTCTGAGATCGACGCGTTCATACAGACAGACGGACGGACGGACAGACGGACAGACGGACATGGCTAAATCGACTCGGCTATTGATGCTGATCAAGAATATATATACTTTATAGGGTCGGAGATGTTTCCTTCTCGCTGTTACATACATTTGCACAACTTCATTATCCCCTTTTACCCATTTTTAATGGGTACAGGGTATAAAAACGTGATTGATTGGTGTTGGTGAAGGGGATGGTGGGGAGGTGGTTGCGGACGGGAAATTAAGGCCAAACGCATTCGGTGATTTTCAAACGTATAAGAGCCAAATTCTTCCCAAAGTCATTTCTTACTGAATGTCGGAATAATACATTTACATATTTGCTGTCCTCTCTCTTGGAAAGCAATGCTTTACATCATTTTATCCCAATGCGCAAGACTATGGGTGGATAAGGAGAAAGGAAAGGAGAGGGAGCGTCGGTGGGCAATGGCTGGGTTTTTGACTTTGAGTGAGTGATTTAAATGATATGGGCTCAAAATTAGAACAGTATAACACTGAGATAAAAAATGTAACAGAAGCAGAAACCCCTAAATTCAAAAATTTGTAACCGTAACAGACATTTTTTTCTTGTGACAGTAACCGTAAAGCCTTTATTAACATAACCGGTTATCAGTACCTAAACAAAAACACTGTGATTTAATTTTGAAACCGATTGGTCTCAATTGTACAATTGTACAGATATTGATGTCACCATAAAACTTTTTTTACGAAACCTTGTATTCGCTTTTTTGATGTTTGTGTTTTGCTTGAGCTCCCTCGCTGTCCAGATAGGCAGCCTTGGTTCACAAGAGAACTAATTAATTTAAAAAACAAAGAAGTCAAGGTATTTCAAAAAAGTATAAGACGTCAAAAAATCATCTCATTTCTTTCGATATGTTGATGTTCGTTCTAGATTTAATGTGCTTAATGCACAATGTTATAACGACTATCTTAACCGTTGCAGGCTGTAATTCTCGCAAAATCCTAAGCAGTTTTATTCGTTTGTTAATTCTAAACGCAAATTATATTAAGTATTATTGGAATAAATTCTTTAACTGTGGCATACATAAGAAGGATGCGCCGTAGGCCGCGGAAACGGAAAAAAAATTGACTTCGATGAACCGAAACAAAAATTATTTCGAGGTCGCACATAGTTTTCTGGTTTAATGGCAAATGCGTTCCGAATTAGCTTTCTTTGTAGTCTGTCTGCAGAGGTTTTTACTAGAGGCTGATATAATTAGACGAGTTGGACCACGTTTTTTGGAAATATAACATAACCCAAACTGTGGAAGTCTATCCGTTCGATCTCAGTGGCGAAGATGCTTTAGTTTAGAAATAGTACATAAGATTGTCCTGCTCATTGGGCACCATTATGACCTAAGAAATTGAAAGTTGTCTAGTTGCCAATCCTAGTAAGCCCCAAATATTCGGAAAATACCGCGAAATCGATGGATAGCGAACTATATAGAATTAATGTAAAAATATTATTTGGTGTTTGTTAATTGGTCTTTTATAATTGACACTATTAATTTGAGTGTTTTTTTCCATGTAACAAGGAATTTAGTAACACTTTCTAAATTGAGTAAAAAGTTTATTTAAAAGAAACTTTCTGATTTTGCTTATCGGATAGACATGTTTGGTTTTTAATATGGAAAATATGGTTATTTTTTAAAAAAATCGATTTTTTTAAATTATTGTACAGTTGACACAACTTTTCTTTCATAAGAAATTTTCAAAGCATACTACAAATCTGCACCCCCTGCATACGCCCTTGATAACATAATCAATATATTGGAAGGGCTTAATAGAAAGAAGCAGTATGTAATAGTGGAAGATATGGAATGCCTAACATCCGACCATTGTAGACTACTGATCTTTTGTCCCTTTAAACTCACTAGTAAGCTTTCAAAATGCGTTCAATAAATATTTATTTTATTACTAGATCTTGAAGTGCAGAATCTTACAACGTTCTCCATGCAGAGTCCAAATAACCTTCAGGAATACCACTATGTATTGCCACCCCAATGTTTATAGGAGTTTTAAAAAGGCAACTTGATATAGCATGGGCGCAACGAAATAATTATGGAAATGTAAAATAAAAACATTCATGGAATGCTACTTTAATGTTAACGGATAGTATAACTATGGAAAGACTATGAGCACACCATTTGTGGCCATCGACTAGTGGGCGGCAGCCTTACCAGTGCAGCCGAATATTTGGCCTGAAACAAAAGTGCATTTTTTGCAAAAACCCTCCACATGATTTTAAGTGAGGAATTTTGATAATGTTTTGGTATTAGGTGGGCCGTATTGGCAGCTGAAAACAATTGGCAATTTAACTTAAATAATTAATAACATTGCGAACAAATTCTTGGACTTTAGATCTGTGGCTGAAGGCCTTAATGGTAAAAGGTGGTCGACGGCCCGTCGCCTCATCTTTTGTGGACTTCTCGGCATCTTGGTGAGTGTGTGTGTTGGCTGCATTTCTATGGCTAATTTTTGTTTACCTTATGACGTCATCAGGCGGCGCCTTGCAGGCCGACGGACATTGTTGTTGCCCGCACGTTTGGATGCCATCCAGTGGGACAGCCGCTGGATTTTGATGAGCTGCAGCCGCCAGTTTGACCACTTCTGGTCCAGTCGCCACAAATTTGTGTTGTTGCTGAGGGACAGCCTGTGACGTAAGGCGGGCCGCCACTGTGTTGGGAATCGCAGCCTGAATTTCTGCAATTGAGCCACCCGCTGGCAGCGGGTAAGTGAGAGCCATCTGAAATTTGGCCTGTGTGCTGGTCTTATTGCCCTTGCTGGCTGATCGCTAATACGCATCCTTTGTTTCAGCTGCCTGTTGACTAGTGACAATTGGACAGGGTGCCGCCGCAAATTTCGTGCCCCAGGCACAGTGGGCCTGTTTGGCAAAATTTTAACCAGATCCAAAGCTGCCGTAAAAAGCATGGTGAGTGCAATTAACGATTCAGTGGCTTGTATTGACGCAGTTCTTCTATCCAATAGGCCCTCTACGGGGAGTGGGAATTTCCTGTGTTGGCTGTGGCTCATCTGCCACTGAATTTGGAGTGTGTGTTACTGGCGCTGCTCTGCTGTTTGAAGGGCCCGGTGCAGGCGAGGAGCTTCGCTGACTATCCTGTGGATCATTTGCCCTCGGATTTGGTGTTGGGCGAGCGTGTGGGGGGCCATAATACTTACGCCTCCTCAAGACGATTCGTCTGATTGGAGGCTCAGCCGGTGGCAAATTTTGGGGCGGTTTATTGGCGATGTATGGCGGAATTTTTTGCAAAACGAGTCGTGTCGCCAAGGGCACAGTTATTGGTGAGTTTGGCAACGTTATTGGTTCTGGCATTGTTGTGCTAATTTCTCGATTTTCGTCCCTTTCCATAGGATTTAAATTCAATTGCTCTGCGGCCAAATTTTGGCGGTCTGCCACAGGATATGCGGTTGCGTTTCTGGAGAGGCTTACGGCGGATGAGAATTCGTGTTGTTCTGGCAAAGGGACGTTTTCAGTCGGGATCGGTTTTGGGCGCCTCTTCAAGACGATTCGCCTGATTGGGGGCTCAGCCGGCGGCAAATTTTGAGGCGGTACATTGGCGACATATGGCGGTATATTGGGCAAAATGGCTGGCATAGCATTCGAGCTGCCGGGCATCACGGGCACAGTTATTTGTGAGTTTGTATCCGATAGGTCTATAAACTCTGGCATGGCTGTGCTAATTTGCGTACTCACATTTGTTTCAGAATTTTCCTGCTCTGGGCGTGGTTGTGCCATCTCATGTATTGGGCCTATGGCGGGCAATGGCTGCTGCTGCTGGTGGATGTTTCGAGGGCGCCGTTTTAGGACGATTCGCCTAATAGGGGGCTCAGCCGGAGGAGCACGTTGGGGCGATTCCATTGGGGCGGTTTGCGGATTTGGCGGAATTTGCTGCAGAGTAGCTGGCGTATGTCTTGGCTGTGCTGATGGGCCTTGATTAGCGCTGTTCTGTGTCACCTCGGGCACAGTTATTGGTCGGTTTGTCACCTCGGGCAAAGTTGTTGGTAAGTTTGAAATTTCAATTAGGTCTGTGGGCTCTGACATTGCTGTACTAATTTGCTGATTTTCCGTGTTCACAATAGGTATCTGCTCTGGGCTGAGCTGCACCACCAGAGGCAAAGTGGATGGCGGATTTGTTGGCACCGTGCGGTTTTGGTGAGCTGGCGTTGCAGATGGTGGCCTAATTGGATTCCTTCTCTGCAGTACTATTCGCCTTATGGGTACAGGCGGAGGCGTGTTGGCGTTTGCATCTGTATCTGTACTTGGTGGTTCGGCAAATTGAAATAAAGGCCGTGAAGATGGAATAAATCCAGGCTGCCTGCGTTGATTTCGCATTCGGTCGCGCTGTTCCTCCCTTAATCGCATTCTTTCGTTTTGGTCCTCAAGAATTTGGTCACGGAAATTTAGTGGCCTTTGTATAGGCCGGAAAATTCTGTTTGCTGACTGCTGGTGTTCTGGCGGTTGTTGTTCCTGCGAGATTTGTTGTTGTTGGACTGGCTGCTGCACATGCTGGGCACTCTGTTGAGTGGGCTGCTGGTGTGCAAGCTGTTGTTGGACAATGGAGTTGTGGGGCAAGTGTTTTTGCAGCATTTCCCTGTACCGTTTTCTCGTTCTCAAGTTTGATTCAAATGGCAATAGCATATAGCTGCCATAGGAACGAAAGGCCGAAGAAGGAGTTTTAGTGAGAAAAACTAGTTTGTTTTTAATGTAAGCGTCTTTGTACTATCTCTTTCAATACATTTTTAGAGAGTTTGATCGGATGAATATATCCTATAGCTACCATATAATATGCATATATCATGCTCCAAGGGTATATAAACTTCGGTCGACTATTTTTATACAGTGTACCCATTGAAAATGGGTAAAAGGGGATCATGAAGTTGTGCAACTGTAGTAACAGGGAGATGGAAACATTTCGATCCCAGAGATAATATAAAAGATAGAGATACAAATTTTTGCATGTACATAGGTGTATACCGTACGCAGATCAAGTTTGTTTGAGATTTGCAAAATTCACCCCCTCCCCCCTTAAACCGCAAAAAACTGTCAGAGCCGCAATTTTAAAGTTGTTTTAACTTCGTGGCTTAATATATATTATCCTAGGCCTTAGAACAATATGATCGGAGCAAAAACACCAAAGTTATTCACGAAACAAATTTTGCCCTCACCCCCCACGCTTTGCTTATGTATACAGCTAAGGCGTTTGAGTCCGCTTGCGCGTGTGTGTGTGTGTGCGTGCGCGTGGTTATTTGTGTGTGTGAGTATTTGTATGTGTGTGTGTTTGTCAATTGTACAGGGTATTTTGAAGTCGGGAAACTCGACTGCAACGGTCTTACTTGTTTTCTTAGTGTTATTGACACGGTTGTTCCATACGTTGCTTCTCTTCACATATTTCTAGCTCAATTAGTTTTAAGGATTTAGAATCTTTTTATACCCAGTACCCTTCAAATTGGGTAAAACGGGATCATGAAGTTGTGCAAATGTATGTAATGTATGTTAGCAGCGTGCAGTAAAAAGAAGACTCTGTGCAAAGTTTCAGCTCGATAGCTCCAAAACTGAGGGACTAGTTCGCGTAGAAACAGACAGACGGACGGACAAAGCTAAATCGACTCAGCTCGTCATGCTGATCAAGAATATATATACTTTATGTGGTCGGAGATGATTCCTTCTATGCCTTACACACTTCTGGCAAAATTATAATACACTTTTCAAGTGTATAAAAATATTAAGATATGGACCATGATGCTGTTGGTGAAGTCGTAGACGACCTTATGGAGGACCTTACTGCAATTGCATGCTGGCGGTGAGGAACCAAGTTCTGTGTGCCCAAAATAAGTCAATTGGTGAACTAATTTTTCTACCATTGTTCAATGACCAATGGGTCCCTGCGACCCCATGCTTTATGTCGACTGCATTTTGACCCCAAATGGAACATTAGTTGCAGGTAGCACTTTTCTGCTTGGGGTAGTTTGGAGAAGCTGCATCAATACAGAAAAGTACAACTATGTTTACAGTATATGATGACGGCTCTCTTGGTGTTGTTACAGACAGAGTGTTTGGAGCTATTTTGAGGAAGATGTCTCAATTTATTCACTGGCCAGATGCAGTTAAACTTACAAAAAAATTTAATTATTATAGGTGTGACCGCATATTTTGAAGACAAAAATCACGAAATGGAGCGATACCGAGTATTTTTTATCGATACTTTGAATAATTTTACAACACTTCGGCACCTAACTCTTTTTTTTTTTTTATTATTAATACACAAACTAAATCTAGTCGCGCTAGCTAAATTGACAACTTATTCCGATGGGTTACCCAGCGGACGATGCAGTGTGACTGTTCAACGCCAAAATACCACCCTTCATCAAAATACCACCAAGTGTGAAACGGTCTCACTGCTCTGATTTGCTTGCATTTGAATTTAGTTAATTGTTTTTGCAAATATTTAGGGATTTGTGGAGGATATATGGAATGTAGAAGTCATGGGCAATGCAAAATCTTACCATTGGTTTCAAATTATGCCAATCGACGATTTTTGTCGAGCTTTTGCTGCTGACATTCCGACGGGTGGGTGTCGGAAAAATTACAAACAATTTTTTCTGCTACCACCCCATCGGAATTGAATCAGCTGTTTGTGCCTGTCAAGTTAGCGGCACTACGAGATTTCCGATGGGTATGAACGGAAATTTTAGTTTGTCTGAGTTCGACCGAGCGTAGGAGGCCTGTCGGAATTTTACGAAAGCTTTCCGACACCCTTTTTTTTATATGGAGTTGACACCCAGCTAAATCGATTTAGTTTGTCTGAGTACTAAGCTTAAAGCTTAGTACTCAGACAAACTAAATCGTCCGCTAGCTAAATTGACAACTTATTCCGATGGGTTACCCAGCGGACGATGCAGTGTGACTGTTCAACGCCAAAACACCACCCTTCATCAAAATACCACCAAATGTGAAACGGTCATACTGCGCTGATTTGCTTGCATTTGAATTTAGTTAATTGTTTTTGCAAATATTTAGGGATTTTTGTAGGATATATGGAATGCAGAAGTCATGGGCAATGCAAAATCTTACCATTGGTTTCAAATTATGCCAATCGACGATTTTTGTCGAGCTTTTGCTGCTGACATTCCGACGGGTGGGTGTCGGAAAAATTACAAACAATTTTTTCTGCTACCACCCCATCGGAATTGAATCAGCTGTTTGTGCCTGTCAAGTTAGCGGCACTACGAGATTTCCGATGGGTATGAACGGAAATTTTAGTTTGTCTGAGTTCGACCGAGCGTAGGAGGCCTGTCGGAATTTTACGAAAGCTTTCCGACACCCTTTTTTTATGTGGAGTTGACACCCAGCTAAATCGATTTAGTTTGTCTGAGTACTAAGCTTTACGCTGATTTTGTAAACATACCCCAGGGCAGCAATAAGTGCGTAATTTTTTTCTTATGTGATTTGTTGTTGTGGCGTAAACTTTTGGAGTTTACGCTTTTTCGCTTTTTTACGCTTTTACGCGGGCAACTGGTGAAATATTGTAAAAACGAAATGAGTGCAGAAAAATTAATAATATGCATGATGCAAAGCCAGCAGCGGACATCAAACATCGTGCGTCGTTGCATGGAAAGGAGGCATATCCGCACAATGGCACTTATGCGCATCTGGCTTAATAAAAGGTCAAAATTCCAGAAGATGTTTATGAAGCTCTGGTTGGCCGCCAGTGCTTAAATAAGCGTATTAAAGTTAACAAAATCCTTAATATATCTCCCAGACCTCGAGAAATGCATGGATATATCTGAGGCTTTCGAGAAAAAATCACGCATACCCAATGTAATAGGAGCAATTGATGGTAATTAAGACTGACATGTTCCTAAGTAAAATACGCAAATCTGCATTTACATTTCTTTTAGGAACTCATATACGAGTGACGGCGCCGAAGGTTGGAAACCTAGACTACGTGAACGGAAAGGGGTACAAGCGGTTGTTGACAACAATTACTTGCAAGTAAAAGTCCATTTTTTTTGGTAATCAATTCGGGACAGTACATTGTATTTATTTTTCACAGATTCAGAGACGTCAGCATGAAATATTCTGCCAGCGTCCATTACGCCACTGCGTTCAAAGACTCTGGTATTTACAGAAACCATGCCCGATTGATTTCGGATTACAAAAAATTAGTGGGAGGCGTTGAACTTCCGTTGATCATATTGGACGAACCCGCTTACCCATTGCTAGCCTGGCTGCTAACAGCTGAGGAAGAAACATTCAACTGCCATTTAAGCTCTGCGAGGATAGTAGTAGAAAACGCATTCGGAAGGCTCAAGGGGCGATTTAGGTGCTTATCAAAACAAATCGATATAGATCCAAAGTTTTGTCCCCTTCGTTGCTCTGGACTGTGCCACTTTACTCAACTTCGTCGAGATAAGAAAAGAAAAATACGTAGAGTATTCGAATGCTGTCGCATATTCCTCATATCAGCAGCCACAAGACTCGACACGAATCGGACAATGCAAACTGAGGAGATCGATAATCTGTTCTTAAGGCAGCACATTAAGCAGTACCTGCATGACAACTTTCCACTAAGACGCAGCTCTGTTAAAAAATGTTTATAAACAAGTATTTAATTTAATAAATAAATGCATTTTTTATAATAATAATATATGTATATGCTATAATGGCTGCAATTTATCGCACAAATCAATTATTTCAAAAAAGGCTTCTTAAGTATGACTGATTTTCAGCGCGATCTTCGGCCATGAGTTCGCGCATGCTCTGAACAAACTTTCCGTCCACGATTCTCTGAGCTTCTATAAATTTAGATTGTTGTGAATCCAGCTTATCAAGGCCCTCTTGAACTTTTGATAACATTTTTTCAAGCATGTTCAACACGTTTTCTTTCCCTAAAAGTTAAATACATTAGATTTTTCTATAAAAAATTTATAAAACATTGGCTCACTTGAAGTACGGCTAGGCTTCGCTGTTAAATTTTCATTAGACAGAGCTGCATGAGATGCTAGTGGATCGGGCACCACGTCAGTCTCCGACATTACCTCATCAAGAGCTTCAATTTCAAATGTTTCATATGAATCGTCGGTTGACGTGTCCACGCCGATAGCAGCACACACTGGCCGATTCCCAAACAGTTCGTTCATCTCTTGAAAGTAGGTGCAGGTCTTTCTTTCTGCTCCACTCTTGCTATTGCTTCTCTTGACATCGAAAAAGTTTCGTTTAAGCATCCGAATTTTGTTCTTGATTTGTTCGCTTGTTTTGAATATGTTTTTGGCCTTCAAAACACTTGCCATTCTTTTGTACACTGCGGCGTTTCTCTTTGATTTCCCATCTAGCTGGCTCAATACATTGTCTTCCCTCATAATGCCCAACAGCTCGACGACTTCATCCTCTGCCCAACAGGCTCTTTTTTCACTCCGCTCAGCCATGTAAATAATGCAATACTAATTTAATTTAAAATTTTACAGAGCACTGTCAATTTTTTAAACATAGTTAACATGAAGAACAACACTTTATCCCAAAAACTTGCAGCCCTTGAAACTCGGCGCCACCAGAAATTGCCGCCCCTAAAAATTCGCTACGCCACTGACGCTGATCAAGTTTGTTTTAAATTTTGGCCACGCCCCTCCCGCCCCCGCAATTTGGAAAAAACGTTATATCTCCCACAGTTTTGAAGATAGACGATTCGTACTTTCGAGAGATAGTTAGTAATTAGCAAAATGAATCGATTTTGCCGAAAAAATGATAAAAATCGGATGAACGGTTCAGAACTTATGAGCAAAAATGCGAACCAAGCCCCCGCTACCACCCCACCCACCCCAAAAAAAATATTGCATACTTTTCGAATGGTCACCCTAAGGAACGCAGGAGCACTGTTAAACATGTTTTTTCATGAGTAACGGGCTTATCGAAGTCGGTTAGAGCCGACTTTAACTTACGCTCTCGTTGTCAATTGTACAGGGTATATTGAAGTCGGGCTACTCGACTGCAACGGTCTTACTTGTATGTTTTCAGTTTTATCGTTCTTAAACTCAGCGATTGGTAACACTAGTTTACAAATATAACAAAAATAATTGACCCATTTCTACTGAATTTTTTTTTTGGTGTAGTTTGGAATGGTGATCTCAAAAATCGATTTCAAAAATTTTTTCATGGCTCCGATTTTAAAATATGAATTTTAATTTACTTTTTCGGCAGGTGCTCTTACAATTTAAGCCATATCTGACTTCACAATTGTCAGATAGAGTTAAGCAAGCATATGAATCGCATGGCAATTGAACTGCCAGTAATTTCGTAGATAATTGTTTTTAAATCGGCTTAGTAGTTTGGATACAATAAACCAAAACATTTCAAAAAATTAAATTTTTTGCTCAAAAATGCAAGAAATTTCATTTTTATTTTTATACACTTGAAAAGTGTATTATAATTTTGCCCAGAAGTTTGCAACGCATAGAAGGAATCATCTCCGACCACATAAAGTATATATATTCTTGATCAGCATGACGAGCTGAGTCGATTAAGCTTTGTCCGTCCGTCTGTCCGTCTGTCCGTCCGTCCGTCTGTCCGTCTGTCTGTTTCTACGCGAACTAGTCCCTCAGTTTTGGAGCTATCGAGCTGAAACTTTGCACAGAGTCTTCTTTTTACTGCACGCTGCTAATATGTCGGAACCGACCGGATCGGATAACTAGCTGCCATACAAATGTTCGGTCGGAAAATGGATTTTAGTGAGAAAAACTGTTTTGCTCTCAATATAACTGCTCTCAAACACGGTCAGGGGTAATATGTAATGTTTTTAATCTGATCTGCGAAGTTTGGTCGAAGTCGCTAACCGTTGAGACAAGCTATTTCAAGTGTATCAAAACTTCGGTACAGACGAAGTTAGCTTTGCCTTTCTCGTTTTGGTTCTGATCGGAGTGAGTATCATCTTATTTTACGATTATCGAAACTTTTACTATGTAGTAGAGGAAAACCCGAAATTAGCCCGTATATATATGGCAAGAATTTGGCTCTTATTCGTTTGAAAATCACCGAATGCGTTCGGCCTTAATTTCCCCTCCGCAACCATCTCCACATCATCCCCTTCACCAACACCAATCAATCACGTTTTTCTCCTTCATCAATTGCGTGCAGTCACTAAGGGGTTTGGTCGATGTTGTCGCATGTTGTCGACCAATTGCAAACGAGAACGTAAGTTTAAGTTAACCTGGCCCGACTTTGATATACCCGTTATTCAGATGAAGAAATATTTAATAGCCTCCCTTTAGAATTATAATTAAAATCGCATTACCTTTCATTTGAACATATTACAACTACATGATTGGATTTCGATATGATTTCGCGAAACAGCTGTTCACAGCTGCTAGATACAAAATTAATAGTGTGCCCAAAAAATGTAAGGAAAGTAAGGTTATACTATTTTTTTTTTTAAATTGGCTATACAGCCACAAAGGCGCCATGCCAAGAAAGGGACCTACAAGTTTTACGCCGAGTCCGAACGCAAAGTTTGAGAATTTAATTTTTCATGTCTAGTTACTTCACAGCTGGCGCCAACATCACCAGCTATGTGACCGGATGTGTTAAAGCTATTTTCTAAAGAAAGAAAAAACTTTTTTTATTAGATGTTTCGAGGCGGAATCGAACCCAGGCCAGCACACTAACCGCTTAATTTCGCGAAATCAGCTTCGAAGCTGATTTCGATTTGTATTTTATTTGTATTTATTTGATATATCTTCTTAGTGCTAAAAGTACAGGACTTATTTGAAAGCACTAATCACTATGACAATTTTCAAAAACAATATTAGATGGAATTATTAACGTAATATTAATATTTAACATTAATTATGAAACTAAAACTAAAAGTATAAATTATACAGATACATTTCGGGAAAGGAAAGAAAAACGAAAATTATTGCTGTAGGTAGGTTTGAATCGATTTTTAAAGACGGGCGCGCTTCTAATTGTTTTAAATTCGTTAGGTAGCTGGTTTCATAGGCGAATAGTATTAGGGAAGAAGTGCAATTCAGATGTGGCTAGTTTATTTCTTGTCGGGATTAAATTTTTTGTCCTATGAGAAGAAGCAAAGTTAAGCATTCGATACAAATAGGAAGGTTCACCGGAGTTAATTATTTTGTGCAGGAAAATCAACACTCGTAAGCTAATCCATGAGTTTAGAGGCATATTAAATATTCGCTCTGCAAATTGTGATATGTGTTCGGTTCGATTTTTGTCATATATGTATCTGGCGATGTTATTAAATGCAACATTAAGCTTATTTTTGCTACTTGCATTACAACTTCCGAAAACTTCCACCCCATATAGCAGCGATGGAATTATATGCACTTTAGCAATCAGGTCTCTTATATGTGTGGGCAGGTATTGTTTCGTCACATTTAAAGCCCTAATTAGAGCATATGTTTTCCCGGTCGCATTAATTATATGGTCATCCCATGATAACGTTGCATTAAGTGTAAACCCTAAATTTAATGCCCTTTCAGTGTACTTGATAATGGATCCCTCAATCTTCAACTTCTGTTGGCTGCTCGTTACAACTGTGGTGCAGCTTCGCTTTTTCCTGAACCCCGACTGCTTGTCATTTAGGAGTGAATTCCATTTGTGATGCCAGGATTTGTTGAAATGCTTTTGATAAGAAAGATAGGATTGAGGTGGGTCGGTAATCGTTATTGCTTTTTGGAATCGGTAACACTCTTGCAGCTTTCAAGACATGTGGGAAAGTGGATGTCATTAATGCAGTATTAAATATGTGTGTTATATGCACGAGTATTCTTGGTAAGAGGATTTTTATAAATTTGGGGTCAATTTGGTCTAGCCCTATAGCATTTGACTTGATTTTTAATATTGCATCTAGAACATCACATTGGTCTACACAAACAAAATTAAAGCAATAGTCACAATTATTAAAAGCTAACGAGGTCAGGTATGTATTTTCAAGAGTTTCTGGTACCATTTGCGTCAACATTATTGGCCATTTTCGGCCTTGGTTTTCCTTCGACAAGATTTTGGATATCTTTCCAGAATTTTTTTGTCGGATTATTTTTTTTTTATTATTATTATTTGTTGTTGGGGAAGTGGTGCACCGCGACCAATATTGGTCTATTGTGCCCCCCTACTGAGTTTACAGCTCTCCTAGCAGCCCTATTTCCTGTACAAAAGCCAGGATTTTTGTGGGTTCTAAGTTGCCGATATTGCTTGGGTGTAGAATGTGTTTCCCAAATTTGCTGAGTCTGCGCCTCGCTAGGGCATCGCAGTGTGCTAGTATATGTTCAGAGGACTCCTCCTTCTCTTCACAGTATCTGCAAAGTTGGGTGTTTGTTATTCCCAGCTTATACATGTGGCTCCGCAGTCTGCAGTGACCCGTATAGAGCCCTGTCAGAATCCTGAGGGCATTCTTTCCTTGTTGGATTAACTTTTGGAACCTTTTGAGGTTGTGGTTCACTATTAATGCTTTAGCTTGTCTCATTCCTCTGGTGTTTACCCAGGAGGCTGTTCTAAGCGTATTCTCTTCCATTCTTAGGAGTCCTTTTATTGTGTGTTGGCCTATACCGCAATAGGGCTCTGGCCCTACCATTGCGGTGGCTGCACCCTTGCGTGCCAGTTCATCGGCCAATTCGTTTCCAGGGATGTTGTTGTGTCCCGGTATCCATCGTAGGGTCAGGTTGTTCCTGCTGCCTAGTTGGTCTAGTTTGTTCTTTGTCTCTAAGACTAGCTTAGAGGTGAACTTATTACTGCTGAGCGCTTTAAGCGCTGCTTGGCTATCGGAGAGGATAGCTATTTCTCTATTATGGTAGTTCTTTTCCATATTACGGTCTGCGCAACGGGAGATGGCACATACTTCAGCTTGAAATATGCTTGTGAGTTCTCCCATTGGTTCAGATATTTTCGTTCCTGGTCCCGCTACCCCAAGTCCGGTTCCTTGGGGCGTCAGGGACCCGTCTGTATACCACATAATTGTGTGTGGTTGCATTTTATATGTTTCTTCTAGTGAGATCCATTCTCTCTTATTACTTTGGTGTACAGTAAAGTTCCTGTCAAAGTGATACTCGGCCACCATTTCGTCTCTGGGTTGGAGGATTAAAGGGATTTCCCTTTCCAGCTTTTCAGAGTCTCTGAGGCTTACTATGTGGTTTCTACCCACTCCCTCTGCTGTTAATCTAAGCAGTGTTGCTTTTTTCTTCAGGCAGATGGTATGGTGGAACGGTGTTAGCTCCATCAAAACCTCGATTGCCGCTGTCGGACAGGTACGCAACGCTCCAGTCATGCATATACATGCCAGCCTTTGCAGTTTTTGCAACTGCGTCCTAACTGTGAGGAGGTTTGCTCTATCTCCCCACACAACAGCTCCATAAGTGAGCATCGGTCTCACAACCATGAGGTATAGCCATCGGAGTATGTGTGGTGCCATGCCCCACGATTTTCCGGCTATGCTCCTGCATGTGAATAGTGCTCTAGTGCACTTGCTGAGTGTATACTCTAAGTGCTTGTCAAATCTCAGCCTGTTGTCAAAGACAACGCCGAGGTATTTGACTTCTTTTTCTGGTGTAATGAGGCAGCCGGATAGGCGTATTGGCCTCATTCTGCTTAGCTTGTATTTTCTAGTGAACGGTACTATGATGGTTTTTGCAGGGTTTAGGTTGAGCCCAACCTCCTTGCACCAGTCAGACGTCACTTTCAGTCCCCTCTGGACTATGTCACATAAGGTTTCTTCATACTTTCCTCTCGCAAGGATGACAATGTCATCAGCGTATCCTTGGCATGTTATGCCCAGGGAGGCGAGTTTCTCTAGGAGCTCATCCACTAGTAGGCTCCACAACAGTGGGGAGAGAACTCCCCCCTGAGGGCACCCTCTAGTTGTGGTTACTGTGATGGTTTCTTCGTCTGCCACTGCAGAGGCTTCTCTGCATCGTAGAAGTGAATCTACCCATCGGCCTACTGTGGGGTTTACTCCTCTTCTGATTAGAGCATTCTTGACAGCACTATGGGATGTGTTGTCGAATGCTCCCTCAATGTCTAGGAAGGCGCATAGAGCCACTTCCTTGTCTTCTATTGTTTTCTCGAGCATCTTCCCGAGTTGATACAATGCCGTGTCGGTTGAACGGCCTGTTCTGTACGCGTGCTGTGTTGGTTGGAGGGGTGCCTCCTTCAGCAGCGTGCTTCTTATGCTGTTGTCCACTAGCTTTTCAATCGTTTTCAGTAAAAACGATGTCAAGCTAATGGGTCTGAAGGACTTGGGGTTAGTTATATCCTTCTTCCCTGCCTTGGGGATGAAGACTACCCTTGCTCTGCGCCAGGCACGTGGGATATACCCAGTTGCCAGACTGCTGGTGATGACCTTCCTGAGGGTGGGTAGGAGTATGTCCTTTCCTTCCTGCAGGAATGCTGGATAAATGCTATCCGGTCCAGGAGATTTGAAGGGTTGGAATGTTCCAATTGCCCATTCAAGTCTGCCTGCGGACACAATTTTCTTGGCTTCTGCCCAGTCGGAGCTACGAGGGTGGTAGTAGTGCTCTTGGTCGACACATTCTTCCACGGAAATGCTTCCCGGGAAGTGGGTGTCTAGCAAGAGACGTACTCTCTCTTCGCTACTCACTGTATAGGCATTATCCTTTTTGAGCGAGATGTTACCATCCGGGCTTTTCTTGGCCAGGACTCTATGTAATCTCGCTCCTTCCTTTGTGTCTTCTATAGACTCGCAGAATTTCCTGTAATTCTTTCTTTTGGCTTTCCTAATCTCACTATTGTATAGCGTCAGGGCTTGCTTGTATTTATGCCAGTCCTGATTCTTTTTGGCTTCATTAAAAAGAATTCGGGTCTTCTTCCTGAGTTTCTCCAAGGTAGAATTCCACCAAGGAGCATCACTTTCTTTTCTCGATTTGCTTAGAGGACAATTCTCCTCGTACGCATCGATTATGCTTTTATTTAGTTCGTCGACTAAAATTTCTAGTTCTAGGGGGTGTTTCGGTAACCGAATCCTAGTCATATTGTTTTCTAGCGTGGAATAGAAGACTCCCCAATTTGTTTAACGGGGGTTCCTGGTAGGTATATTCTGCTGCGTGCTCGCTTCTAATCTAAATTGGATCATTCTATGGTCTGACATAGATTCCTCTAGTGAGACCTGCCAATCCTTTACGAAAGGTTTAATTGACTTGCTGCAGAAGGTGAGGTCAAGGACTTCCTCCCTTACCCGAGTTACAAAAGTTGGGACAGATCCTACATTACATATTTCCAAGTCGAGCCTGGATATAAATTCTAGTAGGCACTCACCTCGGTCGTTTACATCGGAGCTTCCCCATGCGACGTGGTGGGCGTTTGCGTCACATCCGACAACAAGCGGCAGGCTTTTGCTCCTGCAGTATTCTGCCAGGGCCGACACCTCTTGGGGGGGCACATACCGTCTCCAGCGAAGTAAGCAGAGGCTATCACCATGGTCTTTCCTTGCTTTGCTTCGGTGGTCGCTATCGCGACGCAGTCCCTGGAGAGAAATTCTGAAAGGATAGTATATTTAATATTCTTCCTTATCATTATGCAGACTCTGGGGAAGGCATGCCTTTGGTCCCAAATTACCTTGGATTCTCTCGTGTACAGGCCCTTTATTCCCTCGTTGCACCTCGACGATTTGGGTCGTCAATACCTCCTGGCTGTCCTCTTGCAGGAAGGGAGTCCTGCTGGAACGTTTATCCCCGTTGGGAGGTGGCCTTTGTCCTCCATAAGAGGTGGGGCGTTTTCCCGTTGGGGGGAGGGAATGGTCCCTCTTCGTTCCCATATTCTTCCTTACCGCAGGAGCTCGGTAAGGACCCCTTGGTGGGGTTTTGCGCACTGGTGCGCGTCTCTCCTCTCTCACGAGGCTAGGACGCTCCCGGTCCATCTGCCTCTCTTCGAATTGTCTTGCGACAGCGGTTGCAGGCATATCCTGCTGAAATTTTATATTACTGTTTTTCTTCATGCTTGAAGTTCCGTTTCTTGGGCTACCATACGGTCGACTACCGGCCGAGGCCCACCAGTGGCAAGGCTAATTGAAACAGGCGGTCGCTACTTGCCTGAGCCCACCGTTCGAGACTGGACTACATATTTGTTACCCGGGCCTCCAGCCAGGCTGACTCTCGGCACGGTCCAAGTGACACCTTAGTCCGGCCCGGGGTGAGATGTGTGGGATGGGAGAGGGGTAGGTATTGTGTAGGAGTTGGGTGTGTGTGAGGCTACTTATAGCAGGCGGCAACACAAGCGCCTCGTCGGTGCACTACGGCGTGACACCCGCTGGCTGTCCGGGACTTCTTATTTGTGGGATAAACCCACTTATTCGCAGTTAACCTCCATAAGAAGGACTTTCGCTATCCGCAACCTGCGACCCGTCCGATGACCCAACAGCTAGGCCCCCTAGAAACCATCTCACAAGTTCTTTGGGATTACGGATGATATCCCAGTTACAGAAGTTAAAGTCATATGAGAGCTGTGAAAAGTCAATGTTTTTATAGTCTCTGTATGTTATGGTATATCGATCGGATCGGGAAGGCCATGCAGAGGGTGTTGCAATATATGTAAACAAAGAGCTAAAAACCAAAGTAATAAGCAAACATCCCCCTAACAGTGCAATTGAGTATCTCTTTATTCAGGTAAAAGGAATACAAAATGAACTGATAATGCTAATTGGCTGCCTATACCGACCAAATCGAAATACAGATTACTCCGATATAATAGAAGTTATCTCTAATTTATCTTTAAATTATACGGACGTTCTAATAACTGGTGACCTTAATTGTAACATGTTGACAGAAAGAAATTTAGCTGACGAAATGGCTGCATTGGGGTTAGATCTGGTGAACATAACAATACCTACACATTTCTCAGAGACTACTGACACATTATTGGACGTGTTCTTTGTGAATGAAAAAGAAAAGATTATGTTGTATGATCAGATTTCAGTGCCAGTATTTTCGAAACATGATCTAATTTTCTTGACATATGACTTTAAACCTAATCAAAGTGAAGAAATTATTTGGTACAGAGATTTTAAGAAGATTGATTATACGCAGCTTAGTGAACAGTTTATATCTTATGACTGGGACTCAATATATCGACTGGCCGACGCTAATTTACAAATAAAGCAACTTAATCTGTTTACCGAAAATCTATTTGAAAGCTGTGTACCTTTGCGAAGAAAACAGATTAAACCAATTCAAAAACCATGGTTTGATCAGAACATAGCCTGTTATATCTCACAAAGGGATACAGCGTATAAAAAATGGAAGAGATACAAGACTGTCGAACATCATCGAAGATTTAAATCTTTAAGAAAAACTGTCAATAATTTAATAATGACTGCTATCACGACTGGACTTGAGAGAAGCTTGGCTTGGCCCCGTTGAGGAGCTGTATAGCCAGTTTGACCTTTTATCACGACTGGACAAACCTGGAGTGAGCTAAGGAAGTTTGGTATTGGCAAACAAAAAAGTCGGGATAAAATAACTGCCAACGTTAATGATCTGAATCTTAATTTTGTGCAATCTGAAGTACCTGAAGCTACCTATAATACGTACCTTGAAAATATGCCAAATAGTAACTGTGATAGTATTTTTAATTTCATGTGTGTGAGTCAGTGTGATGTCCTTGAATCTGTTCTTAAGTTTAAGTCTAATGCAGTAGAATTAAACGACATGAATACAAAAATCTTTAAAATTCTCCTCCCACAAATTCTACCCCACGTTACTCATATCTGCACCACAGTTCTTATGACATCAACATTCCCCAAAAATAATTCCTATACCAAAAGGAAACAATCAATTTCCACCCATCTCAATTTTACCATTTTTATCAAGAGTTGTAGAACAGTTGATAGCAAATCAAATATGTAAATTTTTAATGAACTCAATGTTAACTAATAAACAGTCGGGATATAGAAAGAACAGAAGTTGCACCATGGCTATAATAAAAATAACTGAGGATATAAGAAGTAAAATGGACAACGGGAATGTCACACTTTTAACACTGCTTGACTTTAGCAAGGCATTTGACACCGTTAACCATGAAATATTAATAACGAAATTGGACAGATTTTATAATTTCGATAATACTTCCATAAATCTAATCAAATCTTATCTATGTGAAAGAGGACAGGCAGTGATTTCGGAGACTGAAATATCATCCACTTTGTTCCTTAAGCGTGGGGTCCCTCAGGGGTAGACATTTACGCCGCCGCGCCACGCCGCCGCCGCCGCCGATTTTTGTCTTTTTTAACGCGAATCACGAATATATCGGCGCGGCGGCGGCGGCAACGGCGTTCGGCGCCATAGCATTTTTTAGATGCTTTGAAGTAATCGAATAAAAGAATCGATATTGTCTCAGCTCCATCTCCCAACGTCTCATCTCTAGAACATTTCACAGCTGTTGTTCTCGTGTGTTAATTTGCTTTGTATTGTGCGCGTCCATTTCGTGATTTCATAAAGTAAGTTTCAAATTATATTACTCGTATTAAATTTATATGTATGTTTTCTATATTTTCAAAACAAAGAGATGGATAAGTCACTGAGCATGTACTCAATCAAACTTCAGCGTAACACAGCTCGTAAAAGCAAAGTGTGGGTTTTGCCCTTGTTATGAAAAATGCTTCTTTTTTTTTTTTTTTCCTTTATTAATATTTTTTTTTCGGTTTATTTTTTTTTTTTTTTTTTTTTTTTCTTTTTTTTTTCTTTTTTTTTTTTTTTTTTGTTTTTTTTTTTTTTTTTAACCAAAAGCAATATCAAAAAAGCTATAATTTTGGGCTGTATAAACAACCATTTCTGCCTTGGACATGGTCTTCACAATTTGCTTAATATAGATGGTTACAATTCCGTGTCGGATATTGGGAATTTAGTTGTAAAGTGCAAAAATATTGTGAGTGCTTTACGATTTAAAACACATGTCTTAAGATGCCAAGCTGACGCTCTTCGAAATGAGGTTTTGTCAAGCATCGACAATTTGGAAGAACTCCTCGCATCTGAAGATAATGATTGGGTTAACTATGATGAAGATTTTGGACCGCTAGACGATGTTCCCTTGCAGACATATAAAAACATTAACAACCCTAATGATTTGCAAAGCAGTTTGGTGGACAAAAGAAATGTTTCGCTAAAGAACTCTGTTCCAACTAGATGGTACAGCGTGTTAGCAATGTTAGACAGTCTCGGGTGTCAACGAACAGCAATAAATAAATTGCTCACAAGCAGCAATAAGAATCATTTGATACTATCCGAGACTGAAGCACAACTTTTATATAAACTAACAGAGTTCTTAAAAAAGTTTAGAGACGCTGTTAACATTCTGTCTGGAGATAAATATCCATCAATAAGCGTGGCTTTATTAATTCGTACGGAGATCGTATCAATATTGAATGAAAGCACAATCAACGAGCCACTTGCTTTGACTATGATGAAACACAATATAAAAACTAAATTGAATTCGAGATTCCCTTTATCGGATATACTAGTCTGCGCATCATTATTAGATCCGCGATTCAGCTCTCTGGATTGTGTGCTTGACTATTGTGGTAAACAAAATTTAAAAAAAATGATTTTTTGTTAAAAATGTATAAGGAGCTACTTGGCGATCCACAACAAGATATTGCTCAGCAGGATAGTTCCAGAGAACCTACATCAGCATGCAAAATTTTGAAGCTAGCTCAACGACATTCTAAAAATACAAAAAATAGCAATTTGGAAGCTGAATGCCACCTACTTCTAAGTTTGTCATCATCCCAAGACGTTTTAACATTTTGGAGGGAAAATGCACCTGCAATGCCATTGTTATCGAAGCTGGCACAAAAGGTGTTGTGTATTCCGGCAACGAGCACACCTAGTGAGCGACTTGCTGGACTTACCATTTCTCAAAAACGATCGCAGCTCAGTCCTCACAATGTTAATAAAATCATATTTATACATGATAATTACGAAACATGCAAAGAAAGTTTAAGTTAGGTTTTTGTTTATTCATATTTTTATACACTTGAAAAGTGTATTATAACGAGAAGGCCAAGCTAACTTCGTCTCTCCCGAAGTTTTTATACCCTTGCAAATGTTTTAATACATCAGAGTTTAAGAATGCCAGCATTAAAACAAACAATTTTTCGAAATAAAACCTACTTTTCGACCGATATATTACATTACATACATTAACATTAAAAATAGAGGGAAGCTAACTTCGGCTCGACCGAAGTTTATATACCCTTGGAGCATGATATATGCGGCCAGTTTGTTATATGGCTATACGATATATTCATCAAAAAAGTTTTTCTCACTAGAACTACATTTTGGACCGATCGTTCCTATGGCAGCTATATGCTATAGTCATCCGATTTGAATTTAACTTTGCAGAATTGTGTGGTTGCATATAACATTGATCTGTACAAAGTTTGGGAGCGATAGCATTGAAAACAAAAAGTTTTTCTCACTAAGATTTTTTTTTAGACCTATCTTTTGTATGGCAGCTATACTTTATAGTTGTCCGATTTTGATAAGTTTCGGTGAAATTATGTGAAGTCATAGAAAACTTATAAATACTACGGTTGGGAGCGATAGCATCGAAAACAAAAAAGTTTTTCTCACAAAAACTACTTTTTCAACCGATCGTTCCTATGGCAGCTATATGCTATAGTCATCCGATTCGGCCGGTTCCGACAAATGTGCAGCGTATTTGTACTAAAAGACTTCGTGCAAAGTTTGGTTAAGATAGCTTTAAAACTGACGGAGGAGATAGCATAGAAACAGACGGACAGACGGACGGACGGACGGACAGACGGACATGGCTATATCAACTCAGCTCGTCATGCTGATCAAGAATATATATACTTTATGTGGTCGGAGATGCTTCCTTCTGTGCGTTACAAACATCTGGACAATTTTAATATACAAAACGCCAAGGGCTAAAAACACCGTCTTTGCCGAAGTTTTTATACCCTTGCAAATGTTTTAATACATCAGAGTTTAAGAACGCCAGCATTAAAACAAATTATTTTTCTAAATAAAACCCACTTTTCGACCGATAGTTCCTATGACAGCTAAAGAATATAGTCATCCGATTTTGACCAAAACTTCCAAATCTTTGTAAAAGCGCATAATATTAATAATTGCTGAAGTGAGACACGTTAACATTAACAACAAAAAAATTTTTCTCACAAAGACCCACTTTTCGACCGATAGTTCCAATGGCAGCTATAAGATATAGTCATCCGATTTTGAGAAAAACTTCCAAATCTATGAGAAAGCGTATAATATTAATAAACGCTGAAGTGAGACACGTTAACATTAAAAACAAAAAAAATTTTCTCATAAAAACCCACTTTTCGACCGATAGTTCCTATGGCAGCTATAAGATATAGTCATCCGATTTTGAGAAAAACTTCCAAATCTGTGTAAAAGCGTATAATATTAATAATCGCTGAAGTGGGAGACGATAGCTTTAAAAACAAAAAAGTTTTTCTCACAAAAACCCACTTTTCGACCGATAGTTCCTATGGCAGCTATAAGATATAGTCATCCGATCCGGCCGGTTCCGACATATTAGCAGTGTGCAGTAAAAAGAAGACTCTGTGCAAAGTTTCAGCTCGATAGCTTTAAAACTGAGAGACTAGTTTGCGTAGAAACAGACAGACAGACGACAGACGGACAGACGGACAGACAGACGGACAGACGGACGGACAAAGCTCAATCGACTCAGCTCGTCACCCTGATCAAGAATATATATAGTTTATAGGGTCGGAAATGAATATTTCTATGCGTTGCAAACTTCTGGGCAAAATTATAACCT